>PVIY010030626.1:0-30765 GCA_004026745.1 Myrmecophaga tridactyla | reverse complement strand
CTACCTTGGCTAGGAGCAGGTCAGACTGGCTAGAGGCTTCCCGGACAGCTGGCTGGGCCTCCAGCCCTTCCTGACGGGCTATACTTGAGGTCTAGGTGCCACAGAGACACTTTTCATGCTCACAGAGGAGGGGGGCTGCGTGCTTACAGGTGGGGGAGCTGTGGGGGGCTGCATGCTCACGGGGGGAGGGCTGCGTGCTCACAGAGGGAGGTGCAGTCCACTCAGGGAACTCGGGGCGGGGCCCCCTACCCGGAAAGAAATGCAGTGCAGGAGCCCGGCACCTCCCTTTCTAGGAAACCTGAGTAAATCTGAGAATCAAGGAAATTTCCTGCCTTGGAAAATTTCAGCTGAATCACAGGATAATTTTACAGGACGAACCCGGAGTTCAGTGAGAAGCTGCACAGCTGGCCAGCCCTACTCTCTGGCTAGTGTCGGCCTTCCCTACCACAGTCCCCTGTGTTTTAAATAAAGAGACTGAAACGTCCCAAAGGGCAGTACATTGACTAAATATCTGCAAGATGTATTCCTTCCGAGCCAGTAACAATTCATCAAATTCAAACAATGAACAAGGAAGATAATACAGATGAGATTACAGCACACTTCTAATCCTTGTTGATTTGGTGAAGTTAACACTAAATAAGAACTGTATGTAATTTATAATTACTGATACCATTAGGCTTTGATATTTCAAGAAAAAGTACTATTTTTAAAACTTTTTTTACTTCACTGGAGATGAAACAGACTCCTCCACTCCCCTTTCCCTCCTCTTCTCCTTCCCTTCCCCTATAAATTATGGAGAAAGGAAGAGATTATGCCTCATTCAGAGTAAGCAAGATGTACATATCTTAAAATACAGCAACTAACTTTAATTGTCACATGCTTTTATCAAATTTATACTACATTTTACCTGGCCAGCACCCACTCAGTGCAGAGACCTACTCACATGGCAGGGACGATGGGGCAGGTCTCCCGTGAGAGCATCAGTCATGGGGGGACGATGGGGCAGGTCGCCCATGAGAGCAGCACACCCGGGCCCAGGCAGAGGGGTGGGGGGCGTTCAGAGGCCAGGTGGCACTGGTGCTGCCGGAGTTCCTGACTTGGAAGGGACTTGGGGAGCACTCAAGGATACTCAGACAGCCTGGCGGCCCCCAGAGCCCAGGCCCCGCACCCCAAGCTGGCCTCTGGAGCCGGGGTAACAGGCAAGGGCAGCCGGGAGCACTCCTGCCACGTGCAGGCCAAGGGGAGCTTTTAGTTCAGGGGTCCAACACCTGGGCACCGTTAGGTGCTCACCAGCTCGGAGCTGCAGGAACCAGGAAGGAGAGAGACACCTTTTTGTTTCTCTGCAGGGAGAAGAGACCCCTTAATTAAGCAGCAGAGTTTCAAAACTGCTAGTCCCAGGCAGAAACACGAGGAGATGCACAGACGCCGAGCAGGGCTGCACATCTTCCCGGCGCCACACCCGTCATCACTGAGAAACACCAGCTGTGAGGGCGGAACCCTCTGTCACAGACCCCAGGGCCGCAGCCGTTCCAACTCTTCAAGAAGCCTTATTCCCTGCACCTTTCAGCACCGGAGGCAGGTGTGAACTCAACAATCAAACCCAACGTGGGAGGCCCTGGGGCTCCATCACGCTCCAGGAGAGGTGGGGGGACAGATGTCACTTAAGCAGCTTCGTCACGTTCAGACTGGGCACAACGATCTCTTTGAAAATGGGCACATAGTCTGGGTTGGTCTGAGTTGAGCCCTGCTCCAGCGTCTCGATGATGGTCTGTTTCATGTCCCGGGTGGCGTCCCCCCGCACAGCCAGCAACGCCCCAATGTGGTCATCTCTGGGGGTAGAGGGGGTGCAGAGATGTCAGCAGAGCATCCGCACAGGAGCCCGAGACCCCAGCCCCTGCCCTAGGGCAGCACTGGCCAGGCAGTGCTGGGGGGCACTCGGATGAGCCGACCCCCACACCAGGCCTTGCTGCCCTGCCTGCCACCCCCAGAGATGCACCTGTCCTTGGGCTTAGGAAGAAAGCTGCATTCCTCGCTGCACCGCACGCTCCTTTGCTCTTGCTGGAGAAGTTTGTGGGTTACAGAACAATTACCCGTAACCCAGGTCTCTTCTCAGTGCACGCGAGCAGGAAGTCTCTAATGTTTTCCCGTATCTCTGCTCAGCCAAAAGCCTTCCTATAGCAGGAGGGCGGCAGACGGGCGGCCATGGGCACCCTCATTCAGACAGGCAGAGTCACGGATGGGACCACGTGGCTCCCTGTGCCAGCAGCCCTTGCTGAGGCCCCCTCACTGAGCCGGCACCCCCTCGCTGAGGCAGCCGTGCACGGTGGGGTTGCCGCTGTCATTCTCCAGTGCAGAATCTCCTGCAAGACTGTCCAGCACCTCAGGGATCCTGGCCCCCCCACCCCAGCACATCAGGGCGTTGGCACTACCCACCCTCCCAGACCTGGCTCCTAATGCTCCAGCCAAATGTGCGGGGCCTCAGCCTGTGAAGGCCTCCCCAGACCTGCCTGTCAGAACCACGGCAGCTCTGCCACTGGGGCTGGAAGCCTGTAGGGGTGCAGGGATGGGGTCTTATCACCACCAAGCTGGCAGCAGGCTGGGGTGGGGCGGGAGCACAGGCAGCATGAAAACGCTCCTGCACACACGGATGCCTCCTCACTCTCGCCCTGGGTGCCCCGCCACCAGCAGGCAGCCCGACCATACCACAGCCTCCCTGGGCCCCTCCAGGCCTCCTCCTCTCCGGCACTCTCGGCCCCCTTGGACACTTCACCACCACGTCTCAACCTGTGTGTCCCCTGGGAGGCGTCCAGCACCTGGTGTGCAGACACTCGTCTCCCAAGGGTGCGGCCGGTAGCCGGGCAGTTCTGGCCAAGGCTGTGGAGCCCAAAGCCCAGCGTGGAGTCTGCGCCCCCATTCCCTGCGGCCGGGAGCAGCACCCAGCGGAGCCCTGGCTTGGACCTGCTGTCCCCAGGGCACTTCACCTTGTGGCTCAACATCATCAAGTCCACCTGAAGCAGGAAGAAAGGCCGTTACCTGATATCTGGATATTTACTGACGAGAGTCGAGACTTCCAGGTAGAGCAGAGAAGGGTCTGTGAGTTTGATGACCTCTGCGATGGCTACGATGGTGTCGCAGTGCCCATCAGCTTCTTCGCCAGATCCCTAGGGAACACGGTAGGTAGGAGGAGGACCCAGTGAGCAGACTCGTGACGGGTTTCACTCTGCCAAGCCCCTCACTTCCCGCCCAGCCCCAACGGGCGGCAGCCTCGAGGCCCAGCTGTGCTCCTAGCCCTCCAAGACCTGCTGCTGTGGACACTCAGCCTCGCAGCGGAGCTCGGGGGAGTCTGCAGAAAGAACACTCTGGCCAGCGTTTTCAAAGCTGGGGTCACCAGCTGTGAACTGGTCATGAATTAGGCCCATTCTAAAGTGAATGAGGCTTGAAAACACGGGCATGTTCTCCCGAGGTAGGGGCGAGTTCTGTTTCCCGTGGCCTCTGGCCAGCTGCGTGGGGCCGGGAGGCAGCGTGAAGGCTGCTGCACCCAGGACAGTGGTGCCCCGCACAGGCTCGGCTGCCCTGATCTGCTCACCCAAGAGGGGGGACTCAGTCCCTTGGTTCCCAATGTGACTGGCCCCTGTAAACTGGCCTAGAAAGCCCCAGGGCCGGACACGACAGAGGAGACCTGCCGTGCCCCCAAGCATCACGGATGGGCACCCCAGCACTCACCGCGACAAGCTTCCTGAAGAGGAAGCGGAACTGCTCGGCCTCCTTGAGCATCCTCTCGGCGCCCTCCTTGCGCTCCTCAGCGCTGCGGAACGAGATGCGCTTCTGCAGGACGGCACGGACGTACTCCACCACCACGCGCCGCTGAGCCTCGGCCGTCATCCTCTGCGGCAGAACGGGGTGCTCAGGCCGCACGGCTGACGGGGGTGGGGGGTGGGGGTGCTGCTTTGATGCGGACATGTTAATATAAAACTGAGCACTTCCAATTTCTCATCAGTACGACAGGCAGAATTTCAAGTGAATATATTAAGCTAATAAGCACACCTGTGAATTCAGTATGAGTTTAACTTAGAAAACCATAACCATATCTACAGTATTTCCTCAAAACTAAATTTATGATACTAAAACCTGATACTAAATTTATAAACCTGTCTGCAACAGGTACCAACACAACTGCAAAAGCAGCGAGGAAACCCAACTGAAAAACACAACACCTTCAATAACAGAGAACGCACTGCCCTAAAATACACCTGTAGGGAGAAATTATCCAAGTTTATGGACATCCTCGGAAGACTCTGGGGAGGAGAGTAATACCCAGTGCTCCCGGGCTGTGAGGACAGCGGCCAGGCCGGAGAGCTGGGGCGGGTGCTCGCCAGGGCACCTTTATCTGGGCAGCAGCCGGTACCCCCACCCCTCACCTGGGAGCCTGGAGGCCAAGGCCTGCACTGGCTTCTGCTCCCGCTGACCCCTTCCCGGCAGGCCCAGCCCCTAACACATCTCTTCCTGTAGTGTCAGGAGTTGGGAAACAAGAAAATCAGGGAATGATCTCCACCCATTGCCTTAACAAGGAGGCCCCCTCACCACCACCTTTTTGTCTCTAAACCACCGTGAACACTGCTGCGCCTCAGTTCCTTGGGCAAGGAAAACACCAGCACAACTTCACCGAATGCCAAGGGAAGCGCAAGGCAGGCCCTGCACGAAGACCAAGCCTGCAGGGTGCACGACTAACTTCCACCACCTTACCTTTTTATATGGCTTTTTAATTTTGGCAAAATCATTGAAATAGTCTTCCACGGTGACACAGATAATGTCCACAGCATTGGATCCTAACAGCCATTTCTTTGTCATCAACTCATTGAGATGTTGCTGAAAAGCAAAAACAAATCATGGAAAACACCATCTCCGAGGGGCTCAGCAACAGCTGTGGGGTGTGGAGGCACCTGAGGTCCTACCTGCTGTCGTCTTCGTTTTCTGATTATGACACTCAGAGAAATTTACATTATTACATATTGTAATAAAAATGACAATATTACATAATCTGCAAACAGTTCCTCAAATAATGGGATTTATACTATATGTGAGATTCTGTAACTTGCTTCACAAAACATGTTATTAAATATATGTGTATGTATATATTTTAGTTGTAACATCTACATATATGGATATACCTTTACACACTTATCTACTGAGGTCAATTAAAATGTTTTCACATTTTCCAATTCTGAATTATGCTGCAGTGAATTTACATCATTCCTGTAGGTGAAATTCCTTAGAGTGGAACTGTTCAATCAAAAAGGCTGCACAATTAAAACTTCAAGAGCCATTTCCACATTCCAAACAATGTACCAATTCAGTTTTTCCACAGACTACCAGAAAGCACTGCTTTCCACACACCCTTGACAATGCAATGTTGTCATGTCTTCAAACTTTGTCATCCTGCCATGCCACAAATAAAAATCTCAGTTTTAATTTGCATTTGTTTGATGATCAGTAAGACTGGGCATTTTGCTTCATGTTTAAGACATCTGTATTCCTTTTTCTGTGAAATGTCTATACATGTCCTTTGCGTACTGTATTGTCTTTTTTTAAAATGTTAATTTTTAAATAATTTCAAACCTATACTATTTTCTTCTGTCTTAGAGAAAGGTGCCTCCTGAAACACTCTCACATGCATTTCCTAACAGCCCGGGCTCTCCTACACAATCCCAGGACAGAAATCAGAACCAGGAAATAATACCGAGCGAGACAGGGCCACCTGACCAGGCCACATTCGAATGACAGCCCTCTCCGCCCCCTCCCTCTGGCAGGATGAGCCCAGGCCGTGCTCCGCCAGCCTGACGCTGTGAGGAACCGGGCCATGACTCTGCATCACGCCCTTAAGTGAGCCTCAGCCTCCGCAGGAATTCCACTGGGGGGTAGAATCCACAGAAGTGACGCTGCGTCCTTCTTGGCCCCTCACTTCAGACGACAAAGGAGGTCACTTCACCCCATTATTACTGCGCTGCCTTTCCAGGGAGATGTGGAAGTGCTAGTGAGGGAGACTAATCCTACCAGATGTAATATTTCTGCCGAATTTGGAAAATGTCCTTTCAGCATTAAGTTGTATTTTGCTAAACAAAAATTTCAAAATTCTGCATGTATCAATCTTTGTTTCTACAGTTTCTGATTTTGGCATCATGCCAAAAGAAAAAAAAGTCCTATACCAAGAGTATGAAATGTTATTCTATTTTCTCCAGGTAGTCTATTGTTTGGCTTTTCACATTTAAAGTGCTCAACATCTAAGTTTTATTTTTGTGTTAATCGTGGGGCAAACCTGGAACTGAATTCCCCCTTCCCCCCCACGTGGCAGGCTGTCAGTACCACTTCTGAACCCCCTGAGGGCTGAGTCTGGGCGTCCTCACAGTCTACAGAGCTGACCCCATTCAGTCCCACGATCCATCTGTCTGTTCCCACGCCAGGCCCACACCTCCTTCTACTGGTCAGAGAACTACATTACATTTTTATATACTGCGCCCTCCCTAACTACGTAAGGCTTTACATCTTCTTTTCAAAAATTTCTTAGCCATTTTTTACATTTTTTCTTCAGAGGACTCTTAGAAACCCCTCAGGCTTCCCCTAAAGACTCTCTGGAGAATTTGAACAGAACTGCACTAAATGTCTGGAAGGTTCAGGCAGAGCTGGAGCCCTTACGGACTGCTTCTCCGGGGCCTGCGTCTGCGTGGTCCCCAAGAACCCCACTGAGCTCACGGGGTCTGTTACCCCCTTACACTCATCTCTGCGTAATTTGACATTTTCCCTGCAACATGAATGGAGACTTTTCCCACTGCATTTTCCAGTGATAACTGGGAGAAACGAGAAATTTTTAAAGTATTTATCCTGTCACTTCTCTATATTTCATTAGTTCTGACAATTTTTCACTTGGTTCACATATATTTCCCATACATGCAAATTTCCTCTACACATTCTTTCTCTTCCTTTCCTGTAACTCATCCCTTTTGCTAAACATTGGCACTAGCCTCCTCAGCTAGTGCATCTTTATGTGGAACTGTCCCTGTGAGAAAGCTGTTGATTTCTGATAGTTATCACCACTTACTTTCTTGTAGTCACAGTTATGTTAAGGATTTTTACCAGAAATGGCTGTCGAATTTTATCAAACGCCTATTCAGCAAGTACTGAAGTAATGATAGCTTTATTTTTAAAATATATTGTGATTGTGATTGCTGCCAGTAACTTTGGATGCTGCTGACCCAACCTCATTTATGTGAAATAAAACTACTTCTTCATGGCATTTCATGCCTTTGACTCAACGCTAAATTCATTATGTTAATGACTTTTGCCTGAGTGCATGTTTGGTTTGCATCTCTATTTAAAGGTGAGACTGGTCCAGTGGCTTTTGGGGGTACGCACGCACACAAAGGATGTGCACACGTGTACAAGTGTGTCTGCATTTGTGCGTTCACATGTAGGGCACTGTGCATATGCCTGAGACCATGATTTTGTGCATTTGTGTGGGTGTGAATGTGTAAGTGTGCAAATGGCATGTGTATGTGAGCACATCTTGTGAATGTGTGTGTACCCAGGCATGTGCATGTGGCCTTGATTTGTTTTTGGCAGCAAGTATTTGCTGATGAATACAATCAGTCTTCTTTCCATATACTTGTTTCTATTTTGTAATCCACTAAGTGGTTTAAGGTCTTTAATTATAATTACTGGGAATCTCTATTCAATTGTGCACAAGGACCCCAAAATCCAGGTCTGCATCATACAAAGAAGCAACCACGTCACAGGGAAACAAAGGTCCTTTAACTTATTTACTACGAATGCAACAGTGAGCTGCTAACACACAGCTCAGCTAGTTTACACAGCTCACATGCTGCATGGTTTGCAAAGTGCCCCAAAGGGCAGTATGGAAATCCTTGCAGTTTTTAGGCCAGAAAATGAACGGACGAAAGAGCCAATTCCAACCTCCAGATCCAGGAAGACCTCCTCCAGAAGGCCGCTGCAGCCCTCCTTGGCAATGGTGTCTAAAATCAAGTCCACATCCGGTTGGCTCACGGACGTCCCCTCTTCCATCTCATGTTTTAAATACTTCCTTTTTAAACTGACTATGGATTCTCTGTAACAAAACATTTAAGGTTCAACGGAGCAGTTGCGTGTTCTCGCACTCTTTCCCTTGGTTCCTCAATCACAATTTCCACTAGCGGTCACTTACTTAAAGGTCTGACAGTTGTTGATGATGGCTATCATGTACTGAACATAGCAATGGGGGTGCTGCCGATTCCGGAGGTGCTCTTCTTTATACGACTGAGCTTCATCTTTGTATCTAAGAAAACGTGACCACCACATCAAAGCTTTACTGAAGGCTAACACCAGAGATGTTTAAGACATGATGCCGAATTATGCCTAATAAAGAGCTTGCACATCACTAACATTTGGCCATACTTCTCAAAACATCTGAAATATTTCCAAATGCAGGTGAAAATGGAAATACATAATTCTCAGAAATATACTCTTTTGAGAAACAGAATTAATACCCTTTGTGGTAGTTAGATTCAGTTGTCAACTTGGCCAGGTGAATGTGCCTAATTCTGCTGCTGTGGACTTGAGCCAATGGTACATGAACGTCATCTATTGCTCATTATATCTGCAGTCGGCTAAGAGGCCTGCCTGCTGTAATGAATGATGCTTGATTTTAATTGGCTGGCGCTTAAATGAGAGAGTTCAACATAGCACAGCCCAAGCAGCTCAGCATAGCTCATCTCAGCATTCACAGCTCAGCCCAGGCCTTTGGAGATGCAGAAAGAAATCACCCTGGGGAAAACTGTTGGAACCCAGGGGCCTGGAGAGAAGGCCAGCAGAGACCATCCTGTGCAGACATCCTGTGCCTTCCCATGTAAGAAAGAACCTCAGTGGAAAGTGAGCTGCCTTTCCTCTGAAGAACCAACAAAATAAATCCCCTTTTATTAAAAGCCAATCCGTCTCTGGTGTGTTGCATTCCGGCCACTAGCAAACTAGAACACCCTTTATAAAAAAGCTCTCCTGATAAGCAAACTAACTTGTAACACTAAGTTCTCTCTTTAAAAAGGCAATTAATCCCAAGGGAGTTCAGATAAACAAAAAAGGATAACTTGTGTAAAGGAGAAACCCTAATTGTTATATTGCCAGCATACTGATTACATCACTCAGGACCTGACAGTGTAGGACTGGGGGCTCCAGGGCAACGGTGTGACCGATTTCAGAAGGAAACGGCAAGGAGGAGGCCTGGTCCACCTTCTGGTGTTTCTGATTAACAAAGTGTGGTCCAGGGAATCCTAGAGTGTTTTTTTGTTTGTTTGTTTTTAAATAGCAGGCATAAACATAAAAGGATCAACAAATTTTTGAAAATATATACTTTCTAGATTAACATACTGGTAAAAATACATACCTACTTAAGAAAGAATTCATTTGCTGAAGACACAAAACTAGTACCTTTGTTTTCAAATCTTCACTTATCTGAGCAGCAACCTGAAGATTCTGTTCGAACATCTAAAAAGTGGAGAACTTATGAATTCTGACATAAACTCACAAAAGTATACTTAGAATGCAAGCAACCCATGCTCTAAAGCCCCACCTGCTAATCAGTCATTAGGATAGTCCAAATTCAGAGAAAACGAACTATGGGAAAAACAAGTTAGTTAAAAATAAAAAAACTTTCTTGCTAGATTAAAACCATGTGACTCTCTATCTGCTGCAAACTGGTTTCTACCAAGGGGGAACAAGCACTTCCACAATGCATGGCTTGGTGGGCTGAGAAGCCAGAGGCAGTGGCAGTAGGGGCTGGAGTCCCGGCCTCTGAGCTGTTTCTGCATAATTCATATAAAAGTGAATTAACTGAAAGAGAATGAATGTTGGTCAGCACCGAGTGTTGTGGCAAACATGCAGGACATATTTTTAAATGCTAAAGGACCTCCTCTCCCAAATTCATCAGATCACGATCAATTTTGAGGCACTTATGAAGACAAATATTGGCTATTTATTACAGAGAAAATAACGTATAATTAGTTCCAGCTCAAATCCAAGAAGATTATGAAGACGAACCTGATGTGAAGATGGGCAAACTCACTACACGAGCATGAGCCTTGTTCCCCATCTCTGGAGAGGGAAGAGGACGGACATGACACAGGGTATCCATAGCCCCACTGTGCTCTATAGATGGAGATCAGCATTCTTATGCCATCTGTGAAACCTACAAATCCACGGACCTGTGGGTTTGGGGAATGCAAATCCCTGCAGGGCTGTACCTGGAAGACGATGGCGGGGAGTGTTGTCTGGAAGTACCCGTCCTGGTCAGCCTCAGGCTCAGTCTCCTTCATCCAGTCTTTCTTGTCCGTCTCTAGCGCTTTCCGTAGCCAGGCAATAATGTTCGACTGAGGAAGGATGCATTTACCCAAGGGAGAGAAGAAGAAAGAAAGAAAAGGCCATTGTGCAGTAAGCCTGGTGACTGAGCCAAAGCAGCTTCTCCCCAGCAGTACACAGCTGCACAAATGAAGCGCAGATCTGCAGGAGCCCAGAGAGAGCCAGAATGATGCTCCCAGCCACAGGGGAGGTGTGTGCTGGCCACGGCTGCGCTCAAAGGGCAGAGAGCATGCGCCACTCTTTGTAGACTTACAAAAGGGTAGCTTCATCAGAGCCCCGACTCTGAACACAAAGAGGGAAAATCAACCAGAAGACCTTCGGGGTGAATACCATGCCAGGGATAAGGTCAGGGCTGGCAGGAACTGCGCCCATCAGAATACAAGTAAGCACAAGGCAAACAGGCATCTGGTGAAGGCCAGTGCACCAAAGGGCAGAAACGATAATCCCTTATCACCCACAGCCCCAACAAAGGCACAGAAGCTTCTCTCCCTAGTTCCTACGGCCATTCTCAGCATTGTAGCTAGAATGTCTTGCTGCACAGACACCTCTTCCACAAAGCCGGCCCTTACCTCCTGTGTTGTTCTCTACAACCACCTGGTAGCCATCAGGATGCAGTCAGATTCACACTTGGTGTGTCCTAGCTCTATCCTCCCTCCCTCCTGGGCTCAGGATTAAGAGCCCAGCTAAGCACCTCTAGGGCAGGAACCAGAGCACTCTGCCACCAGATGTCCCAGGGTTAGGTCCAGCCGGAGGAGGGGTCCACATTTGTGGAATGAAATGCACTGACAGCAAAAGGACCACCATCCTCATCTAACTGGAAAAGGTGCAATTGAGTCCTGATTTCCTAGCAGTAGAGCCAGAGCCAGAGATACTACGAGCAACATATCCCCATGGGAGTAAATGTGAAGACAGACTCCTCAATCCCTTCTCTCACCCCCTGCCATCAGCTGAAGCCCAGCACACTCAGGCAATCGGTGTAGATAGCTGCATGCCAGATACAGGACTGGCTCTTACTCACAGTGAGTGTGGACATGTATGTGTCAAGCAGCTCAGAAATCACGTTTGGAGAAAGTAGAGGTTCCAGGGTGGTAATGTCCACTTCTGGGGCCAGCTCCACGTTTCCCATCATCTCTGCGCTACATTGAAAAGCAAAAATGAGACTAGCTGTAAGGGATATGGAAAGAAACTCTTAAGGGAGAGCTCTTCTGCCACCTGACACAGGGTATTGACAACACTAAAGACCTCGGTGACTGCCCCAAACAGGAACAAGAACGGGAAGTGCATCAGATGGTCAGTAAGGGACCCAGGTGTCACTGGATTTCACGTTTGCCAGCTAGGTGACCACGGCAGTCATGTCAACCCCCTTGAGCCCACCTCAACGTGCTGGAAGGCACAAGAGCACAAGAGGTGCTAGGGCCTGCTTGTCCTGCTCCCTCAAGTCTCCAGGGCCCAGGCAGGGTCTGGCAAACAGGAGGTGCTCAATAAGTGGCTTTTTATTATGTAAGGCATTAGTGAACAAGTTCTGAAATTCAGAAACCTAGGCTATTGCAATTGATGGTATCAGCCTGTGCAGGGGAACAATGACAAGAGCAGAGAATTCATAACATTCATAAACAAAATTAAGAAAAAGTGAGACTTTTATTCAGCCACCTTGCTTAAGAGGGCAGAGGAACAGATAATCAGTTTCAGGAAAAAGCTTTCATAAAAAAACAGTTAGCAGTTGTATATGAGGTTGGATCCTTAAACAGTCTAAGATTAGGAGCAATGTCTCAAGATGGCAGAGTGAGGTGCTCCAAGGCTCTGAGCCCCCACAAAGTTTTAAGTAACAGCCCAAACAGGCAGAATCATCCTTCTCAGAGCTGTGGAAAACAGTTAAAGCTTTGGAGTAACTGGCTGAGCATCAAATCAAGAAAAAGGCAACCTAAACAGGGTAGGGATGCTCGGGGAACCAGAGCTGGCCCACCCCCACCTCTTCCCCAGCTCAGCAACTCCTGGGGGTCCTTGGCAGAAGAGCCCTGACACAGACCATGACACACGGACCCCTGCACCAAGTTGTGTGGGGCACTGAGGGACTGGCCCAGGGAACCCACACAGGTATGTCAACGCAGCCTGCCTAGCAGCTAAAGCCAGTAAGAGAACAAGCAAACTGCAAGTGCCTGGGGCAAAGGACTGCCTTCGGATATACCATATAGGAATAAGAACCAGAAGAGAAGCACATTCCTTAGGGGAAAATAAACACTCCTATCAGTGTAAATGGAGGGCATTTCTGGGGCCACACACATGCCCAGGTGAGACCTGCCTGTTCAGACCAGGGACTCTGTGCCTCTGCCCAGGCTGTTCCTTCAGCCCCACTGTGGGTGGCTGAGCCCAGAACACTCACAAAGGCCAGCCCACCAAGACCAGGAGGGGGGATTTCTTTTCTTTTTGTTAACTACTAGCACTCAAAAAACTTCAGTCATAACCAGCTGGATACAAGCTTAATGGACAGAAACCTCCATGATTCAATTCCAAGATAACAGATTAAAATATTTAAAAGCCCAGTGTATACTAAAAGATTTCAAGGCATGAAAACAGAAAATGATAGCCCATGCAAAAAAAGCAAGATAAAGCATTAGGAACCACCAATGAAGAAAACCAAACTTTGGAAATATCAAAGACTTTTTAAAAAATTGCCTTAAGTTTGCTCAAAGAGCTAAAAAAAAACATGAACAAAGAACTAAAAGAGATCAAGAAAATGATAGATGAATAAAACGAGAACTTCAATGAAGAGACAGAAAACATAAAAAGCAACCAGAGCTAAAGACGTAATAACAAAAGACTTTAAAAAGTCCCTAGAGAGGTTCAATAGCAGATCGAGGCTGACAGAAGAATCAGTGAAATTAAAGAGAAGACAACTAAAATGACTGTCTGAGAACTAGAAGTAACAGTTGCATGGAGCTGGGAGACTCTGGACACCACTGTGCTGGTTGACAGGATTTGAGTGAACTAGAAAAGCCATGTTTAACCCTAATCCATCTTGTGGGAGCAACCGTTTCTTTCAATCCTTAATCAATAATGCAGGCTGGAAACTTGATTAGGTTATCTCCATGGAGATGTGGCTCATCACCCACTTGTGAGCATTAACCTTTCATTAGAGGGAGATGTGACTCCACCCATTCCAGGTGGGTCTTGATTACCATGTTCTAGTTTGCTAGCTGCTGGAATGCATATACCAGAAACGGAATGCCTTTTAAAAGGGGGAATTTATTAAGTTGTTAGTTTACAGTTCTAAGGCTGAGAAAGTGTCCCAATTAAAACAAGTCTATAGAAATGTCCAATTTAAGACATCCAGGGAAAGATATCTTGGTTCAAGAAGGCCGATGAAGTTCAATGTTTCTCTCTCAGCTGGAAGGGTACAGGGCTAACATGGCAGTGTCTGCTGGCTTTCTTGTGGCTCTACAAAAGGGACTCTCCAAAATGTTTCCTCTTTTAAAAGATTCCAGTAAGCAACTCTGCCTTCAATGGGTGGAGACACACCTCCATCAAAAGTTATCACCCACAATTGGGTGGGTCACATCCCTATGGAACAATCGAAATGCTCCCACCCAGCAATATTGAATGAGGATTAAAGGACATGGCTTTTCTGGGGTCCGCCGCAGATTCAAACCAGCACAACCAGAACCCTTTAAAAGAGGAAGCGTTTTGGAGAAACTACGGAATGAGAGGAGAGCAACAGAGCCACCACAAGCACCCACATGGCCAGAGACCTTTGGAGATGAAGAAGGAAAACACTCAGGGAGCTTCATGAAACAGGCCTGGAGAGGAAGCTAGCAGACATCACCGAGTTTACCATGTATGTGCCTTTCCAGTTGAGAGAGAAACCCTGAACTTCATCAGCCTCTCTTCAGTGACGGCACCTCTTGTTGGTGCCTTAATTTGGACATTTTTACAGACTTGCTTTGATTTGTACATTCTCACAGCCTTAGAACTATAAACTTGCAACTTAATAAATTTCCCTTTTTAAAAGCCATTCCATTTCTGGTATATTGCATTCCCACAGCCAGCAAACTAGAACAACCACTGAGCATACCAATATAAGCATTACAGGAGTGCCCAAAGGAGAAGAGAGAGAGCGGGCAGCAAAAATAATATTTAAAGACACAATTACTGAAAACTTCCCAAATTTAATGAAAGACATGAATATACACATCTAAAAAGGTAAATGAACTCCAGGAAAAGCTCAAAGAGACCCATCCTGAGACACACTAAAACCAAATTTTCAAATGCTAAAGACAAAGAGAGAATTCTGACAGACAGGAGAGAGAAGCAACATGCCAAGTACAAGGGACCCTTAAGAGGATTAAGTGCCACTATCTCGTCAGAAACCACAGAGGCAAGAAGGCAGTGGGACGGCATATTTATTTAAAGTGCTGAAAGAAAAAAACTGCCAACCGAGAATTCTGTATGTATCTTTCAAACATGAGGGTAAAATGAAGATATTCACAGATAACAGACTTGAGGGACTCCTTACCACTAGACAGGCCCTACAGGAAATGTGGAGTTCTTCAGGTTGAAGGAACGGGACACTAGAAAACAGATCGAAACCGCGTGAGGAAATAAAAATATCTGGTAAAGGTAATGACATGGGTAAATATAATTAGCTGATACTGTTGAATTTTTGGTTTCTAACTCCACGTTTTTATTCTTATAGGAACAAAAATGCAAATAAATATGAAAAGATAAATCTATTCTTTGGGGCACACAATGTAAAAAGATGTAATCTGTGACAAAAATCGGTCGGTGGATGAAGGGATAAAGAAGTAATCAGTATATGCCACGGAGTTAAGGTAGGTATTACATCAAACAAGACCCTTACACATTTAGGATGGAATAGAATTGAAAGTTCAGAAGTAAAACCTAACGCCTTACCCAAATGATTTTTGACAAGGATCAAAGAATACTCTCTTCAACCAATGATGCAGGAGAACTGGGATAGCCATATGCAAAGAAATAAAAGGAGATCCCAATCTCATGCCATATATAAAAATTAACTCAAAATGAAGCAAAGACCTAAATATACAAACAAAACTATAAAACTACTAGAAGAAAACAGGGAAACATCTTCAGAACTTTATTTTATGCAGTGGTTTCAAAAGAATAAGCAACAAAGCAGAAAATAAATGTGACCTCACCAAAAAACTTTTGCATGTCAAAGGACTTTATCAAGAAAGTAAAAAAAGCAACCTACAAGTGAAAAATGTCACCACGTTTTCCCATTTAACTTTTTCCAGTATACTGGACCTTAAACCAAAAAGAGTTTCCTCATTTCCTCTTAAAAAAAAAAAACAACTTGTGACTCTTACAATTTGCGCAATATTTCTTTTGTTGTACTTTATATATCTTGTTTACAATAAAGTATTTCTTTGGTTAAAGAAAAAACCTACAGAACAGGAGAAAATATTTGGAATCCACATATCTGAAAAGAGTTTAATATCCAGACATATATATATATATATATGTATATGTAAGACTTATATATATAAAAACTCCTTTAATAAAAGTCAAACAACCCAATAAAAAAATGGGAACGACTTGGATATATATATAAACAGCCAACCAATACATGAGAAAATGTTCAATGTCATTAGCCACCAGGGAAATGCAAATCAAACCCACAATGAGACATTTCACACCCATTCTAATGGCCACTATTTAGAAAAAACAACAAACTAGTGTTGGAAAGGATGTGGAGAAACAGGAACTTTCATACACCATTGGTGGGGACATAAGTGGGTGTAGCCACGTGGAAAAGAGTCTGGCAATTCCTTAGATACTTAACAGCTACCACATGACCCAGGAATCCCACTTCTAGCTATACACCTCAAAGAACTGAAAGCAGGAACTAGAACAGATGTTTGCACACCGATATTCATAGTTACGTTATTCATAATTCCCAAAAGATGGAAGAAACCCAAATGTCCACCAACAAATAAACTGATAAAATGTAGTATACACATACAATAGATATTACCTGATCCAAAAAAGGAATAAAGTTCTCATTCAAGCTACAACATAGATGAACCTTGAAGAAATCATGTTAAATGAAATAAGTCAGACACAAAAGCACAGATACTGTATGATCTCCTTATACGAAATAATCATAATATGCAAATGTATAAAGTCAGAAACTAGATATAGGTTACCAGGGATTGGGAGGCAGGGGTGGGGGAATAGGGAATTAATGCTTAATTGGTATGGAGTTTCCATTTGGGGTTATGGAAAACATTTGGCAATGGATGATGATAAACGAGATACGACTTGTAAATGTAATTAACACCACTGAAATGTACATTTGGAAAAAATAAAAAGGGAACTTTCAGGTTGCATATAAATTACCACCATACACACACACACCTGCACACCCAAAACGCCATACAATTGTGCAACACAAAGAATGGACCCTGATGTAAACTGTTTGTTCAGCATAATAGCATAACGACAATATTGTTTCATCAATTAAAGGTACGACACTAATTCAAAATGTTAATAATAGCACAACTGTGTGAGTGGTGGGTGCATAGGAACTTTGTACTTTCTGCATGATTTTTCTGAAAAGCTACAAATGCTCTAATTAAAAAAAAAGTAGACAGTGCATGGGTGGTTCAGTGGTAGAATGCTCACCTTCCATGCAGGAGACCCAGGTTTGATTCCCAGACCATGCACCCCCGAAAAAAGAGAAGGGCGGGCCACGGTGGCTCAGCAGGTAAGAATGCTTGCCTGCCATGCCCGAGGACCCGGGTTCGATTCCCGGTGCCTGCCCATGTTAAAAAAAAAAAAAGAGAAAAAGCAAATTCATAGAAAAAGGAAGTGAACGTGGTTACCAGAGCCAAGGGGAAGGGGGAGCAGGGAGTTAAGTGTAATGAGCACAGGGTCTCTATTTGGGGTCATGGAAAAGCTTCAGTAGTGTTTGGTGGTGACTGTTACTGTGATTAATGCCAATGATTTTATGCTTGCGAGCTGGTGAGATGGGAAATTTTATGTTGGATAAATGTTACCACAAGCAACTAAAAAAGGAGACCAAAGAGACAATGACAATCAGATACAATTCAGGATCCTGGACTTAACTAACGATGGAGGAGAAAAGGCACAAAAGATGACTGGGACGACTGAAAAGCTGAAGTGGAAACTACATACTTTATACCATGCTAAATTTCTTGAACTTGAATTTACTTAATGTAGTTACAGAAACACCCTATTCTCAGAAAATGTACACAAAAGTATTAAGCAGTAAACAGGGCATGATGTTTAAAACCTATTTCCAAACATTTAGAAAACAGTCAGATGGATACAACAGACGTGGCAAAACGTTAGAAGTTGGAAAACGTGGGTATCAGAGGAGGTCTCCAATATACTGCTGCTTCCTATAAGTTTGAAATTACTTCAGAAAAAAAAAAAAGGTCTAAGGTTCAATCACTTGGAAATTTCACATGGCTTGTGCTATATTACCTAACTACAGATTTAGAGTGATAACAATGAACAGCATTGTGCTTGTTTGAGGTTTCATCATCATCATTGATGAGCAGATGACATCAAATGCTGTGTTGTCAGCGTGGGCCACCGTGGCTCAGCAAGCAGAGCTCTCCCCTGCCATGCCAGAGACCCGGGTTCGATTCCCAGTGCCTGCCTATGCAAAAAAAAAAAAAAGTGGATAGATGGTTGGAAGCTGGGTGTGACAGAATTAGAGAAGAATAATTTCTGAATAGCACCTGACCATCTAATTAAATAATTAAAAAATAAAATGCTGTGTTGTCAGAAGCCAGGAGGAATGACGCCGGCGGTCTCCTCCCACCCGTGTGCCTCTGGGGACATCACCGGATGGCTCTGGGTCCAGGTGTCCTCACCTGTAAGTGGGTAATCCCCCACCTGCCCTGTATGATTACGGGGAGGGATAAGGAGTTAGTGTGCAGTGAGCACCCACAAAAGTGAGTTCTTCCCATTCCAGAAAGTAAGCCTAACGGCATATGGCTCCTCAGGATGATTACCACGAGGGGCGTGTTGAGGACCGTCTCACCCTAAAAACACAACAGGATTCAAACAACCACAGGTTAGGTCCTGACCTCAAGTGCAATTCCCACCCAGATCAACCACAAAGAAGATTGCTGAGAAGCCAGAGAACATCTCCTGTGGGCACCACACACCTGTCCAGAGAAAAGGGCATGAGAGCAATGTGTGGAGACCAGTTAAAAGGCGTCAGCTTTTAGACACAGAGTTCCATGGGAAAGACAAGACAAAAACATCAGGCTGACTTTACCTGGTATAAGTGTTCAGAACCCAAGTGAGGAGGCTCACGATCTCATTGGCTTCCAGGTCTTCTGACGCGAGTTCCCGCATGCGTGTGTCCAAGGCCTGGTGGTACATAGACAACAGGTTTCTGAAAATCTCATAATGGGGTGGGAAACACTGAACCATCAGGTTTTTTGCCACGATGAGGTCATCCAGGACATATTTCCTGATGATTTCTAGATGGCGGACAAGCCACATTTTATCAGACTCCCGGGTGTCGGCCTGAGTGCCCTCAATTCTGGTCGTTACTGTTCCGTCCAAGATGACAAACATTTTCTCCTTCCATTTTTTGGGTCTTCCAGGAGGAATAAAACCAGTTTGCTTTTTTCGGTCAAGCATGCGCCTATCAATTTTTTCTTCCCTTTCAATTATCCTGACGACTGAGACCAGCAAGGTGGGGTCACGGCGGACGGTGACCAAGGACCTCTGCAGCACCATCCACAGCTGCTTGGCCAGCTCCTCTGAGAGCCGAGGCATGCTTCCAAAGTAGCTGTGGATGAGGGCCATGTCATGTGCGTTCCTGCTGTCCATGCGGTACTGCTCGTACATAAGGCCGTCGCGTGAGCACTCCAGGTCCATCAGCTTCCGGTGGGCTTGCAGGAGCTCTCCTTGCTCAATCAAATCCTCGGTCTCCCTGACAATCTCTGGCACTAGGGAAGAAACGCAAGGACGCACTGTAAAAAGATGACATAAGGGCTGTATACACAGCACTGCAGAATAGCAGGCAATGGAAAGAGTTTGAAAGGATCTAAACCACAAAAATTTCCCAATAAAAATCAACCCCTAACACAAACTCCCTACACGGATGCTGGCTAATTTATTCATCAAGGGAAGAAAAGTATTTTCAACTGCTACGGATGAACTGCTTTCAGGTTTGTAACTTTTTGGTCATTAGGCATTAGGTTCACAAGACTGGAAGGAAATGCTACAAGCCAGCAAGATATTAAGATGAGGGAAATGGACTAGGAAAGCTCTCAGTGTATGTTACTAAGGAGAGTCGGGCATGGGGATATCAGAGAAGCCATCTGTCCCAATCCCAGGCAGGTGCACTCACCGACAGACAGGCCTTCTCGCTCCTACCATGGCACTATGGCTGTCCATTCCCAGGGGGAATACAGAAAAGGTAACACAGACCACAGCCTGATACATCTGAGCATCAGGAGTCCATACGGCAATAGTCTGACGCAGCCTAAAGGGGCCAAAGGAGGGGGGCATGGGACACAGCTAACAAAGGTGTGACACGAAGCGATAGAAAAGGGAAAGGCCACCCGTGCAGGGGACCTACACTGGCTAAAAAAATTACTTAGGTGTGTGCGAAGAACACGTGAGTTCAGGAAAGCAAATCACTCTGTGCAGAGGTGAGTGGGGAAGGGATCAGAGGCCAAGAGGGGCCGCTGCGCCACTGCTGCGCCACTGCTGCGCCATGAGCAATGGCAAGGGGGTAGGCGCCAATGGCGACATGTGTATGAGCACATTTCAGGGAAGGACAGAGAACAGGCTGAGAAACCAGACAGACAGAATCAGAGAAGGACACACAATTGTCCCCAAATTTCTTGTTTGGGAGGCAAGAGCACTGCTGACCTGACAGAGAGAAGTGGCTCTGCAGAAGGGCATGGAGCGTGAGCAGTGCGGCTCTGACGGAGGTGGTCTGAGGAGAATCGTGGGGAGCCACCGGCCAAGGAGACGGAGGACGTGGCTCAAGGCTGGTCAGTGACTGTTCCTCATCCAACTCACCTCCCGCCCACAAAGCACATGTGGTCCTCCAGGCCAATCTACCCTGACCAGCCCCCAGCCACCAGCCTAGCTCCAGAGGCGACAGGAGATCCTGGGCACGTCCTGCTCACTCACCTCCACCTGGAGCTACTCCTCCATGTAGTCACTTCTTCACTCCTTTGCCCCATTCACAGTCCCCCCCCAAAGCGCAGGCTCCTGTCAACATCATGTGGTGCTGCCTCTCGATTCTTCTCACAGAAAGGAGAGCCCCACATATCCGGCCATTCTCTCTAACAGTGGGACTATGGCTGAGGAAACTGCTTGCCGGGGGCTGGCCCACCTGGCATTCCTGAGCTCTCCATTTTTGTGCCTCTGCCCTGACACACAGAGCTGCACCCACGTGACTAGCCCTTAACTGCTCAAGGGATTACTTCCATCAGCAGTCAAAAGACGCCGACTGTACAGCCAGGCACCAAACTCAGAACTACTCTAAGAGAGGTCAGCAAAGCAGACTGCATGGCAGAATAGGCCCTGGGCACGGACATATGAGCAAACGTGCCCCCGGAGGCCATCATGATGAGGATGTACACGCCAGCAGCTCCAGCCACCCACAGTTACCTGAGAAGATGTTTTTGAGATTCTCCACAGCAGCAGCGAGCTGGCTGTGCTGCACGACGGCATCCTTCACGTCCTTGAGGCTCTCGATGGTGTTGATGCTCTGTCTCCAGTCTTTGCTGACGTCCACCAGGGACTGCTGGATGTCTTTCACATCGTTCAGGGCGCTGTGGAGCTGGCTCAAGCCCGTGCGCACCCCATCCAGCTGTGACTGGATTGCAGCCTAAGGGAAAACATACCATATATGTACGCAAAGCAGCAAACAGCCACACGCTTCTTTCTGATGCAAAAAAACCTCCCCACAGAAGTTCAGGTTCAGAAAAGATCCCAAATAGCTGAAACAGTCAATACCCAGAAAGGAGAATAAAATTCAGTCATGATTTAGTTGCTCCACAAGGTCATTTTTTTTTCTTTATTTCATTGCTGTCTCAAAAACAGGACGAGATTTTGGAAGCTTTGCTGAGAAAACCAATCGACGCTCACCCAGCCCCTTTGGCCTGAAGCTGCTCAGTGCCAGAGCAGGTATGCCCTGGGCCAACAGCCTTGAGGGCTCTCTCTTGTCGGGCTCCCTGTGCATTCTTTTGTGGCCTAATAGGCCTTATTTAGGTAAAGAAAACTATCAGGACTTGCAGATGAGCTTCTGAGGGAAAAGCCTCCTACTTGTTCAACCAGGAACTGGACTCAGCCCGAGGGCAGCCTGCCCCAGTGGGTGGGACTGGTACATCTGAGAGAATCAGGTTCTCTCTGCAGACCTAAGTAAGCCACCAGCAGGGGGAATGGGGAGACCAACCACCAGGGGAAGGGGACGGGAGGGAGACCGGGACCACTGGCAGAGCCAGGAACTCCTCTCACACGGGAGCCTAAGGCGCACTTAGTTAAAATTATTATAAAAGACCAAAGTGCCTAAGTCTCTATGAGTAACGGTCAGTTAATGCCACACGTTTCTAGAACAGATAAACACTCAGGCATAAAACGTAGTAGGTTCAAGCTATGCTTTAACCTGAAACTGCTGTCTCAAACTAGTCCAACAGGATCTTCAGATGCTCTTTTGACACAATTAAGTGACCTTTACCTAGTCTCACTGAACCTGCTATTTATTACCTGGGTGCTAACACACCTTTTCAAGTTTAGGAATGACCTCGATGACCTACTAGTGCGAGAATTAACTTTCCCACGAAGGGATTTCCCTAAACCCCCAAGACCAGTCAACATCTTCCTGTCTACTACAGCAGGCCGTGGTTCTCACATCAAATAGCTGTACTGAATTTGCATATTTTAATAAAACCTCAACTAGTCATATTAATTAAGTTGAGAGCCAGTCAATCCAAATCATAAAATATCTCCAAGAGAGAGGCTTTTCTCCCTGATCCACCCTTTCACATCTTTTTTGACAGCGCTGGGCTCTCCTCCTTCTTCCTGCCTCCAGCACCCAGTGGAATGCCTGGCATAGGGGCAGCTCTCCAGAGGATTTGCTGAAATGGTCTAAACAAAATGAGCACTATGGGAACTCTAGAGGATAGCATCTAATAAGTCAGAAGAGTCGTCGCTATTCCAGTATTGTTCAAAAGATAAACAGACACTCCTGGAATCTCTCAGCATGCTTTAAAATGTTGCTCCTTTGGTATTCTCAGTATTTTCCCTGACTTCTTTGTATACTAATTGGTAATACATTGTTAGAAACAATTTGCTAAGTACAGGTAAAGTTCAGCCTTGTGTCTTTCCTTCCATGGCATCAGAAGGTCTAATTTAATAGGTGTAACAGTGAAGTTCAGCAGATAAAAACGAATTATTTAGGGTGGGCCACGGTGGCTCAGTGGCAGAGATCTCGCCTGCCATGCCTGACACCCGGGTTAGATTCCCGGTGCCCATGAAAAGAAAAAAAAGCAATAATTCAACAAAGGAACCTAAAATTCAAGAAGAATGATTCTGTCCTGCCTAGAAAGATGCTATCTCTGGCTCCATACCTTTAATCTGGCCTCCACAGAGGCCTTTTTCCGAGCTTCTCTGCGGCGGTACTGCTCCACTTTGTCCAGCTGGTCAGGGCGCTGAAGCATCCCAGCCACCCTTTGGACTGCAGTTGCAATGGGTTCCCGGTCTGTCTCCTCCATGGTCAAAGAGCAGGCAAAATCTCCACCCCTGTCATACTAGAGGTGTCCTGTGTGTGTGGCAGGAGAGAAAGATATGTCAGGAAAGTAAATATATTAGGTACAAAACTTATCTCCACTCCCCATTCCAGTCAGTTGGTCATACTGTGGCTATGAGGAGAGTGTTTGAGATCATTCATCCAATACATCAGAAAGAAAGCTGAACTAGGATGATGAACTCCTTAACAAGAAAACAAACCTTATGGGAGAAGCAGCAACATTTCACAGGCATGAGAGATGTAAACATATGCAGACATTTATACGTGGAGCCTAAACCACTTATCATGTCCGAATGCCAGTTTCTAAGTACTTCTCTTCCCCTAATAGGGCCAATTTGCATTTCTGGAGCCTTTATGCTACCCTTAGCCACACTGGCATGGCAGCTCTGCCAGGACACCTTAGTGACAACAGGTGCACACAGGTGCCAGCACATACTTCCACCACCCCAGCTGAGTTCCAATGTAAGTGCTATGATTCCCCTCAAAACCTACTGTGGTCTGGGGTTCCCCAAGTTCTATCACCTACATACAAACACACAGCCCTAGAGAACACGGGTGAGAAGGCAGAGGACAATGTCCTCCTCTGCTCACGAGGCAACAAGGTATATTGTACAGAGCGCACAGATGCTCAGATTCCAGGCAACCTGCCTTCAAATCCTAGTTCCACCATGTCACAGCCACTGGGATGCAAAGGGATAGCTACCTGGTAAGGATCTGGCCAAAAAGCACAGTCAATAAGTATTAGATCTACTTGACTTTGGCTGTTATCAGTTTTTTTTAGAGATATGAAAAAGATTCACCTTCTCCGTGAATTTTTCACTATTCATTCCCATTTGCTTTCACAAAAACTCTGAAATGTAGGATGGTTGTTCATCAAGTGTTATATAATTCCACCCCGTTCGTACATATCACTCTTGTCACTTCTCCCTTTCAATTACAGCTATACTGCAACCACCATCTTTCCTTTTTCTTTACTTCCCCTAATAAAATCACTCATACCAATGTAAAAAATCTGAACAGGACAAAAAAGTACAAAGCAGCAATCATCCTTAAATCCTACCATCTCGAGGCCACCACTTTTAATAGGGCTTATTTCCAGTCTTTTTTCTCCTTTGCATTTCTCTACAAGTTGAGGTTATACTGCGAATACAATTTTGCCATGCTTTTTTGTTCTTGTTGTGTTTTGACATGTTATCATCAGCATTTCCGCTGACACTAAAACCTGTAGGATTTCCATCACAAGGGTGGAAAATAACCGGAGAAAGGGCACCCAGCCGCCCCGGGCGGGCGCACACGGCCTACCTGGCCGCACCTCGAGGCGGGCCGGCCCGCCGAGCTCGCGCGCTACCTCCTCTGGGGGACAGGCGGGGCCGTGGGAGAGGAAGACGCGACCAGGACTGGGCTGGCCCTGGCAGCAAAACCCAGGACGTCCAGCCCTGAACTGCAAAGCAGACCGAGACCACGCTCGCTCGGAAACGGCTCCGATCGCAGCCTGAAGACAGCACGATTTCGGCCACGGGCAGCGCGCGGAGCCACCGCCTTCAGCACTGACAGGGTCTGACCCAACTTCCGGCCGTCAACCCGCGGCTCCCCGCAGCCGCCGCCCGCCCCGCCCGAGCCGAGCGACCCCAGGCCCCGCCGCAGACCCCGGGCATCGACCCCGGCCCGCCGCTCCTCACCGCCGCGCAGCCGCCGCCGCCCGCGCCCCGCCGGAAGTAGACGGCCGCTACTTCCGCTTCCGGCGGCGCGGCCGGAAGGGCGGCTCCGGGGCTGTGAGGACGGAACTGGGCACGTCCTCGCCCGGCTTGCCACGGTGGCTACCCGCGCGGGGGTCCTCGCCCCACAGACCGCGGAGACGTCAGACCGGCCCAAGGCGGCGAAGATCTGATAGCGCTGACCTGCCTGAGCAGCTCCTCTGACCCTCTGACCCAGGCCCTGCCTCTGCCTCTCCGCTTGTCTGCCAGGCTGACCTCTTGGCTCTTGGGCCTTGCAGCCGCTGTCCCCTCTGCCCGAAACCTCCCCGCCGCCACCCCCTTCTCAGGGCTCACCCTCACCAGACTCGGGCTCCGCCGCATTTCCTCTCTTAACCCTAAACCTGCCTATGTGGAAGAGTCGCTGTACCTCCTTCCCGTTTTATGTTTTCTTTACCACAGTTTCACTGCTAACACTGTACCGTGTGCATTTGTTTACAGTCTTTCTTCCCCACGGAATGTGCTGGGGGTTCTGTCTTGTGTGCTAAATAAACCCCAGACGGCTACCCAGACCAGGCAGCCGTCTGTAAATGAAGGAACGGAACTGTGGAACACCCAGTGGCCTGTCAGTTCCACCTGACTGTCATGACTGATGCACACAGAAAACTCAGTTACTCGGTGAGCTGCCTTTCGTAGACCCTTCAATCAAAAATGCATCAAACTCAGCCCCTCAGGGACCACAGAGAGGTCAGGAATTGATGTGAGAACAACCGCCGTGGGATTGGTTGTCACAGAATGCTGGGAGCGAGGGGGGTGGGTAGCATCTGAGGTCTGTGGTTCTGACTGGCCGTGGAAGCCAAGCTGCGTGGATCTTGGGACAACAGAAGGGGTGCTCAGGAGAGGAGGCAAGGGGGAGCAGGAGAAGGGCACCCTGGCTTTGGGGAACTGCTGAATGGGTCACGTAGAGCGTGTGAAATGTGGCAGAACGTGATCTGGGAAGGAACATTTGAGCCCCACTGCAGAGCTCTGTGTGGTCTAAGACTTCTGCATGTCTGCAGGGGAGCATCATAGGTTCAAGAAAGGTAACTAGCTGCAGGGCAGAGCGTGGACTGGACAGGAGGTGGCATGAGCCGAGGACTCGGTTCGTCTGCCTGGTCATGCAGGCCACATTGTTGAAGTGCTTCTGGGAACCCATTGCTGGCCTCTTCTGCAGAGGCTGAAAGGCTTAGATCTGATGCCAAGCCCAGGGCAGGCACACAGCATGAGGAACACTGGCATTCTATGGGGGATTTGCTTGTGCTGGGACTAGTGCGTGGGATGTATGTGGAGGGCACTGGATCTGGACGTAGGGTCAGGGCACAGGAAGGCCTTGTCAAGGCAGTGGCCAGGAGCAAATCATCCGGGATGGATGGCTGGGGCAGGTCTCAGGAGCTGCCGGGTGGAGTGTGAGAAGAGGCATTTCAAAGGGCAAGGCCATGGAGGGTCAGGCCTGTTTGCAACCCTGGAAGCAGCATTTGAGATGATGGTAACCCACAGTGGCAGACCCCTGAGTTACTCGATGGAGGAGTGACCCGACCTGACCTGCACTTCCCCTGAGTGAGAAGGAATCCTGTTGGACTAAGCCACTAAGAGTTCAGGGTTCGTCTGTTGTGGCAGCAGGCATTGCTTACCTTAACAAACTGCCAGAAAAGGAAATCTTTCAATATTTTCCCAACTGCCGCCTGAAAGTAAGCCATGAGAGTGGAAATCGGGAGGGGGGTGAGAGCCAGACAGGAAGGAAGATGGGGGTAGCGAGGAGGGGAACAGCTTTAGGTGTGTGGGCAGGGAGATGAGGGTGCAGCAGCCTCCCCTGAGGGGCCCCAAATAAGGTGGCCAGGAACAACCTGCCCATCACGTGACCACTGTGAAGGCCATAGCTGACGACGTGCAGGACTCCAGCCCCACGCCCTTAGCTCACCACTCCATGTCAGTGCGCTCTGTGCAAGAGGACAGAACGTGCTTCATAATTTACAAAATACAGCAGTAGGTTCAGCAATGAAGACATGCAAAGAGAAAGTTGAAATTACGAAATTATAAAACCAATAGGAAAAATGCCAAAATCACCAAAGCTTTCAGAACTGTTACTTCAAAAACAAACAAAGCACAACAACAAAAGTCAGCATGTGAAATAAAGACTCATTATCAATATCTGGCAGTGTGTTTGAATGTAGCAATCCCTGATAGCTTCATCAATTATTCACACTTCTTAGGGGATAGGATGCTTTATTAAAAAGCTTTAATTTTTTCCCTCAAAACTCAAAAACAAAATCTTAAAAATCTTTCTTGAGTTATGATTTTAGCAAACGGATAACTGAAAAGACTTCTTGAAAACATAGATGGATAAATACATTGGATGAATATAACATCCTTTTAAATGCATCATTGAGTTCACCAGAGACTACAGGAGATGAGCAGGGTGCACAAACAAAGGAGGAAGAGGAAGTGAGTAGCAGAGATCTCCGCTGCCAGGGAGGGTGAAAGGCCCATGGTTTAGGGGCTTGGTTTTTTTATACTCCTGCAGAACAGAAGATGAGGCTAAGACTCGGCACATATGAAGCCAGGATACTCATAATGGTGCACCCTCCATGAAAGGTAACCCGGGAAAAACAAAACCAGCTTCCCCTTGGGAGAACACCAGGAAGTTTGCATAACTCTGTCTAGTGGAGAAGCCTGTCCTTCCTGCGCCCCCTCCCCCCAAGAAGTCATGGCTCTTGTTCTGCTCTTTACTTAAATGATTCAGGTTAATCCTGCAGCTCCGTGGCCTGGAAATGATTGCTGAAAGTCATCCATTAGCAGAAACAAACTCGGGAACATTTGTAGAGAGCCACCCCTGCACCTTGACGGGATCAGACGCAAAGCCATTTCTGAAGATCCACCCCTCGGCTTTGTGCTCCCTGAAGAAGCTGTACCACAATACAAACTCACGAAACGCACGAGGGGATACCTGTGAATGAGCAGCTTGCCATTCCACTGTGAATGCGATATACTTACAAAGGCAGGATTAGACCCTGAGACGGAAGAGGAAATAACTGACTTGGAGACTTGTCTTAGGAAATTGCCCAGAAGGTAGCACCCTGACATCTCTGTTGGCCTCCACATGAGTGCCACCTAAATTCACTCAAGAAGTAGGGTAACATAAAGATATGCTCTGGCAGACTGAGAGTTTACCAAACTGGCAAGATCAGAACGTTTGTGCTTTTTGTGATTACGAAAATAACATTTAATGATATAGATCAGGAAGAAGGCAATGGAACTGAGAAAAGAGTGAGATGTAGGAAGAAATAATGAACAAATAAATTGGTAAAATGTGGCTAAATCTAAGCAGATGTCAACTAGAGGATGAGGGTGGTAAATTAAGTGGCAAAAAGAAAGTAGCCCCAGGATCCCATCCTAAAGCTGTGTCTCTTGATCATGCCACCTGTTCCCCGGGTGGGCGGAGGCAGCTGCTGCACACAGCCCCTTGCCCACCCCAGGAATGGCTTCCCTGGCTTCCCTGGCCCCAGGCATGTGGGCACCTCCAACCCTGAGGGCCACCCTCGCTTCCCTTCAGCCGTTTGCCAGTCCCAGTCTCAAGAGCTTGCCGGGAAATGGGAGGGTGCGCGGAGGGTCTCCGCAGCCACTGCCTTTTCTGAACAAGAATAAAGTGAGAGTGCAAGGATTTAAAACAACTCAGGGTATAATGTCAAAGGGGAGTGAGGTAGATGGCCTTAAAGCATGCTAAGGTGGCTGTCACGTTCTGGAGGAGAATACAGACCTTGGTTAATTTTCAACTTAAACTTTGTTAAATAAGAATGTCAAGGATAATCACTAAGGGAATAGGATCTGTACTGCGTTAGTTTGCAAGCTGCCAGAATGTAATATGCCAGAGCTGGCATGGATTTTTAAGAAGAGGAATTTAGTAAATTAGAAGTTTACATTTCTAAGAAAGTGAAAGTGTCCAAGTTAAGGCACCAACAAGAGGTCATCTTCACTCAGGAAAGGCTGATGGGTCCAGATCCCCTCTCAGCTGGGCAGTCACGTGGCTGGCACCTTCTGGTCCCTTGCTCCTGGGCTCGGTTGCTCTCAGCCTCTTCCTGTGGGGGCTCCTCACTTTGCTTCTCCAGGGCTGGCCTTCATCTCTTGACTTCCCTTGGCTCTCTCCAGGCTTGGGCTTTCTTAATTTCTTATGGTGGTATCTGCTGGGCTCCAAACATCAGTGTCTCTATTTTCTGAAGCTGCTGTTCTTCCCGTGTCCGCATCTGTGTCAGCTCTGCTGTGAAGTTTCTGTCAGTTCTGAGGCCTCTGTCATTTCTGAGGTTTCTTCCAAATGTTTCCTCTTTTAAAGCATTCCAGTAAACTAATGAAGACCCACCAGGAACGGGTGGAGTCACATCTCCATCTAATCAAAAGTTAATACCCACAATTCGGTGTGTCACATCTCCATGGAGATAATTTAATCACAATGGTCCAACTTACATTATTAAATCAGAATTAAAAGAAACGGCTGCCTTCACAGATGGAATCAAGATTAGAACATGGCTTTTCTGGGGTATATAATAGATTCAAACCAGCACATGTAACTTCCAAACCAATAGAAAGGGAAAAAGAGTAGAGAAAAAGGAGTCTGTTAAATAGAGGCATTAGGGAAGGGTAAAAAGCAAAACGGATCATTGTAATTAAAACATGAAATAAGTGGTAGAAGTGTTAAAATAGTTCAGTAACCTAAGTAGATGGGTTTTGTCAGTGCTGGTCAAGTTTCCTGGGATGAAAAACGTGCTCCACTTTGAATTTTGTTCTTTGTAAAAGATAAGGGTGTTGCTCTTTTTTCTTATACACATTCAAAGTGAGGAATCATAAGATCTTTTAAAAACTTTTTACTGAGTGCCTTAGTTTCCCACCTGCGAAAACAAATAATGGGTTGGATTAACAGGCATTTGTGGGTGCGCAGTGTCAGAGGCTAGGAACTGACTTCCTCCCGGGACTGGTCTCCTCCGGCCTGCCAGTAGGCTTTGGGATTCTTTGGTTTTTCCTCCACATGACAATGCACATGATGGCATCTTCTCCCTTCTCTTCCAGGTTCCACTGACTTCCAGCTTCTGGCTGCTCCCTGGGACTCCTCTTTCTGTACCGTTTCCTTTGCTCATAAGCACTTTGGTCCAATTGGGTTAAGGCCCCCCTCATAGTAACACCTTCCGAGGTCCTCTTTACAAATGGATTCCCACCCACAGGACCAGGGGTTGGGACCCAGGCGTGCCTTGTATAAGGGACACGATTCAGCCCCAACAGACATGAATTGGCAATTTCCAGGTGAAGAAACCAGAATGATCATGTTTCCCAGCAGTTAGTAGAGAGATCTGGTTGGCTCACCTCTTCCCCTCTCCACTCTGCACACACTGGGCCCTGCAGTCTATTCCCAAACCCTAAAAACATGGCACACTCCCAACAAAGAAAAGTCCAGGACCAGATGGCTTGCCTGGTGAATGCTACCAAACATTTAAAGCACAATGAACAACAATCTTTCTTAAGGTCTTCCAGAAAATGGAAGAGGAGGGAGCTGTTCCTCACTCATCCTAGAAGGCCACCCTGATACCAAAGCCAGATGATGACAGCACAAGAAAAGAAAAGCACAGACCACTATAGCTTATGAACATAGATGCGAAAATCCTCAGCAGAATACTGACAAGCCAAACTCAACAGCATATTTAAAAGTTTATACCTCATGTCCAGCTGGGATTTATCCCAGGAAGGTGGTTCAACGTAAGTGTAGCAGTCAACATAATATGCCACATTAATAAAATGAAGGTTGTGTGTTAGTTAGATTCAGTTGTCAACTTGGCCAGGTGAGCATACCTAGTCTTGTTGCTGTGG
>PVIY010030625.1:0-30760 GCA_004026745.1 Myrmecophaga tridactyla | reverse complement strand
ATATACAATATATATACACAAAAAGCAATAAATTTCATATATACAATATACAATACTGTATATTCAATATATACAAATAACATATATACAAAAAGCAATAAATTTCAAAGCACAGCACCACAATTAGTTGTAGAACATATGTCAGGGTTTGGAATGGGTTACCATTTTACAATTTTAAGTATTTACTTCTATCTGCTCTAAGATACTGGAGATTAAAAAAGTATCAATTTACTGATTCAGCAATCATATTCATTTGTTAAATTGTGCATCAATTTTTCTTTTTTCCCAAGTGAGCAGAACGTGCCCTTTTATTTAGTTGTCTCTAAGGGAGAACTCCTGAGGATGTGTTACACTGCATTTAGATGACACCACCCATTTCCTTTGCCTCATATTCCTTTGTTTTTAAATTTTTATTATTAAAGAAGTTGTAGGTTTACAGGAAATTCATGTAAAAATACACTGTTTTCATATAACCCCCTTTATTATTAACACTTCGTATTAGTATCTCTGTTACAGTTGATGTAAGAATATAATTGTACTATTAACTATACTCCATAGTTTACATTGGAGAGTATTTTTCCTCATATACACCCTATTACTAACACTTTGCATTAGTGTGATATATTTGTTAAAATTCAAGGGAGAACGTTTTTTAAATTGTACTATCAACTACACTCCATCATTTACATTAGGGCTCACTGTGTTGTGTAGCCTTAGGTTTTATCATTTAATTTTTATTCTGTTAAGAATATATGAACTAAAATTTCCATCTTTAACCATATTCATGTATATTAATTCAGTGTTGTCAACTATACTCACAATAATTTGCTACAATCACTACCATTTATTTCCCAAACTTTGGAATCAACCCCAATATAGACTCTGTACAAATTCAGCATTAACTTCCCATTCTTTACCCCCAATCTAACCTGTGGTAACCTCTAATCTAGATTTTTTAACTCCATGAGTTTGCATATTCTAACTATTTTATATCAGTGAGATCATACAATATTTGCACTTTTTGTATCTGGCTTATTTCACTCAACATAATGTCTTCAAGGTTCAACCATGTTATCGAATGAACTGGAACTCCATTCCTTTATAATGTTGAATAATATTCCATTGTATGTGTTTGCCACATTTTATTTATCCATTCATCAGTTGATGGACATTTAGGTTGCTTCTATATTTTGGCAATTGTGAATACTGCTACTATGAACATTGGTGTGCAAATATGTGTTGGAGCCCTTATGTTCAATTCTCTGGTTGTATACCCAGGAGAAGGATTGCCGGTCATATGACAATTCTATAGTTAACTTTCTGAGGAAGTGACAAACTGTCTTCCACAGCAGCTGCATCATTTTACATTCCCACCAATAACAAATGACTTTTGTTTCTTTCTCTGCATCTATTTCAGCACTTGCAATTTTATGTTTTTTTTTTTAATAGTAGTCATCCTACTGGATGTGAAATGGTATCTCATTGTTGTTTTGATTTGCATTTCCCTAATAGCTAATAATGTTGAGATTCTTTTCATGCACCTTTTTAGCTGTTGGGGGACTGTCTCTTTAAGTCTTTTACCCATTTTTAATTGGGTTATCTTTTCTTTTGTATACTGTATGGCAGGGTCACATTTCATTCTTTTTTCCATTTGAGTATCCTATTATTGCAGCACCGTTTTTGAATTTTTTGTTTGTTTGTTTTTGTTGGATTCTTTGTTTGTCTTTTGGGAGGTTCATGGGGCGACAATTGAACCCGGGTCTCCCATGTGGCAGGTGAGAATTTTATTATCTTTTTTAAAAGCAGTTTTATTGAAATATATTTGCATACCGTACAATCCATCCAAAGTATACAATCAATGGCTTTTAGTATATTTAGAGAGCTGTGCATTTACACTTTAGAACATTCTCATTTCTCCAAAAATATAAGTCCCATATCCTTCAGCAGTCACTGCTCAATCCCTCTATCTCTTCTCTTCCCTACATAACCACTAATCTATTTCAATCTCTATAGATGTATTTATATTTACATTTTATGTAAATGGAGTCATACAATATGTAGTACTTTATGTTCAGTTTCTTTCACTTAATATAATGTATCTTTTAAAAATTACTGTTATTTTGTTAATTACAGACATTGTAGGTTTACAAAAATTCATGTAAAAGTTACAATGTTCCCGTATATCCCCTTTGGTTGGTACTTCGTGTTAGTGTGGTATGTTTGTCACAATTGATGAAAGAATATTAAAATAATACTATTAACTATAGTCCACAGTTTATATTAGGTGTATTTTTTTCCATATACCATCCTATTATTAACACCTTGTGTTGCTAGTGTCAAAATTCATGAAAGAACATTCATATATTTACTGTATAATGGGTTGTTTGTCTTTTTAAGTTGAAGGATTTCTTTATATATTCTGGATATTAAACCCTTATCGGATATGAGGTTTCCAAATATTTTCTCCCATTGAGTTGTATGCCTTTTTATTTTCATGATAAAATCTTTCATGCAGAAAACTTATTAATTATGATGAGGTCCCATTTATTTTTTCTTTTGTTGCTTGTGCATTGGGTCTAAAGTCTAAGAAATCATTGTTAACACAAGATACTGCAGATTTTTCCCTACATTTTCTTCTAGGAGTTTTATAGTCCTAGTTCATGTATTTAAATCTTTGGCCCATATTGAGCTAATTTTTGTCCTCCTTCATTATTTTGCATATGGTTATCCAGTTCTCCCAGCCCCATTTGTTGAAGAGATTATTCTTTCCCAATTGAGTAGACTTGGTAACCTTGTAAAAAATCAATTGATCATAGACGTAATTTTCTATTTCTGAGCTCTCAATTTGATTCCATTGGTCTATATACCCATCCTTGTTCCAGTATCTTGCTGTTTTGAACATTGTAGCTTTCTAGTGAGCTTTAAAATCAGCAGGTGTGAGTCCTCCAACTGTGTTCTTTTTCAAGATGCTTTTGGCTGTTCAGGGTCTTTTACTCTTCCAAATAACTTTGTTAATTGGCTTTCCATATTATGCAAAGTAGGCTGTTGGAATTTTGATTTGGATTGTATTGAATCTGTGAACCATTTTGGGTAGACTTGACATATTAGCAATATTTAGTCTTCCAATCCATGAGCTTGGAATGTCCTTCCATTTATTTAGATCTTCTTTGATTTCTTTTAGCAATGTTTGGTATTTTCCATGTATAAGTCCTTTACATCCTTGGTTAGATTTGTTCCTAGGTATTTGATTCTTTGAGTTGCTATTGTACCTGAATTTTTTTCTTGATTTTCTCCTCAGATTGCCCATTACTAGTATATAGAAACAGTATTGATTTGGGGGATTCATCTTGTACCCTGCCACTTCGCAGAATTTGTTTGTTGGCTCTATTGGCTTTGTAGATTTGGGGGGACTTTCTGTATATAGGGTCATGTCTTCTACAAATAGTGAAAGTTTTACTTCTTCCTTTCCAATTTTTTTTCTTGTGTAACTGCTCTGGCTAGAACTTCTAGTACAATTCTGAATAACAGTGATGACAGTAAGCATCCTTGTCTTTGTTTCTGATCTTAGAGGGAAAGCTTTCAGTCTTTCCCCATTGAGTATGATGTTAGCTGTGGAGTTTCATCTATGCCCTTTATCATGTTGAGAAATTTTCCTTCCATTCTTATTTCTTTTCCTGTTTTTGTCAAGAAGGGATGCTGAATTTTGTCAAATGCCTTTTCTGCATCAATAGAAATGATAATGTGTTATTTCCCCCTCATTTTATTAATGTGGTACATTACATTAGTTGATTTTCTTATGTTGAATCACCCTTGCATATTTAGGACGAAACCCACTTGATCATGGTGTATCATTCTTTTAATGTGCTGTTGGATTTGGTTTGCAAATATTTCATTGAGGATTTTTGAGAAATTGGTCTGTAATTTTCTTTTCTTGTAGTATCTTTATCTGGCTTTGATATTATGTAATGATGGCCTCATAACCTGAGTTAAATAGTATTCCTTCCTCCTCAATTTTTTGGGAAGAATTTGAGTGGGATTGGTATTGATTCTTCTTGTGAAAAAGTGATTCACCTGTGAAGCTATCTGGTGCTGGGCTTCTCTTTGTTGGAAGGTCTTTGATGACCGATTCAATTTCTTTAATTGTAATTGTTCTGTTGAGACAGTGTAGGCTGTTTGTGAATTTCTAGGAATTTGTCTGTTTCATCTAGGTTATCCAGTTTGTTGGCATACAGTTGTTCATAGTATCTTATAGTCCTTTTTATTTCTGCGGTATCATTAGCAATGATACCCTCCATTAATTTCTGATTTGATTAATTTCTATCTTCTCTCTTTTTTTCTTTGTCAGTCTAGCTAAGGACCTGTCAATTTTATTGATCTTTACAAAGAACCAATTTTTAGTTTTGTCAATACTTTTTTCTTTTCATTCTCTAGTTCATTTATTTCTGCTCTAATCTTTGTTATTTCTTTCCTTCTGCTTTCTTTGAATTTAGTTTCTTCGGCTTTTTTTTGTAGCTCCTCCAGGTGTACATTTGGGTCTTTGATTTTAGCTCTTTCTCTTTTTTTAATATAAGCATTTAAGGCTACAAATTTCCCTCTGAGCACTGCCTTCTCTGCTTCCCATAAGATTTATGTGTTCTGTTTTATATTTCATTTGTCTCAAGATATCTATATATTTTCCTTATAATTTCATCTTTGACCCACTTATTGTTTAAGAATTTGTCATCTAACTCCATATATTTATAGATTTTACAGTTCTCCACCTGTTATTGATTTCCAGCTTCAATCCTTTATGGTCAGAGAAGATACTTTGGATAATTTCAATCTTTTAAACTTTACTGAGACTCATTTTGTGAGCCAACATGTGGTTTATCTTGGAGAATGTTTCATGTGAACTTCTGAAAAATAGAAATCCTGCTGTTTGGGGATGCAGTGTTCTATATATGTCTATTAGGTCTAGTTCAATGATCATATTATTTAAGTTCTCTTTTTCTCATTGATCTTTGGTCTATATGTTCTATCTATTGACAAAAATGGTGTAAATAAGTCCAACTACTATTTTAGAGACATTTATTTCTCCCTTCAGTTTTGTCTCATGTATTTTGGGGCAACATGGTTAGGTGCATAAATATCTATGATTGCTATCTCATCTTGGAGACTGCCCCTTTTATTAATATATAATGTCTTTCTTTCCCTCTTATAATAGCTTTTGACTTAAAGTCTATTTTTCCCAATGTAGCTCTTTTTTAGTTATTGTTTGCATGGAATATCTTTTTCCAACCTTTTACTTTCAGCCTAATTGTAACCTTGGGTCTAAGGTGAGTCTCTTGTAGACAGCATATAGATGGCACATATTTTTTATTCATTCTACAATCTGTGCTTTTTAACTGGGGAATTTAATCCATTAAGATTCAGTGTTATGACTGTGAAGGCAGTACTTACTTCAGCCATTTTGTTCCTTGGTTTTTATATGTCCCATCTTATTTTGTCCTGTCTTCTAGTTCACTAATGCTTTCATCTGCCTGTTCAAATATGCTGCTATTTCTAGTGTATTTTTAATCTCCATTGTTGTGCCTTTCATCTCTATAATTTCTGTTATGATTACTTTCACCCATTGTCTTCTTAATATTCATTATCACTTTATCCATATTTTCCTTCATTTCCTACAAACTTCCCTGGAGAGTTGATGAGGCAGGAGCCAGGAAGATCACCAGAAGCTTTTTCCGCAGCTCCCCAAATCTGTGCTTTCTTGATATGCCCAGCAAATGCAGCCCTTCAACTGTCCTCTGCAGCTCTGAGGAAGTGTAGCTTCTTTAATCTCCTCTGCCACTTTTGTGTCCAGGAAAGATGGACCAATGGCCTTCCTCAGAGCTGGGGCCTCAGAGATCTGAAGTAGGCAATAAAAAGCTATGATCTGCAATGGGACCATGCCACCTCCACCCCCTGGATCTGGGGGAAGTGGATTTTTATCCCCTTTCCAGTACCAGCAAGCTACATCAACTGCTGCCTGCCATGAGGTGTGTGTGTTTGGGGGGGGGGAGGGGACTAGGCAATGGTAACTCTCATGCAGAGAGAACAATTTACTATATTTGCCATAATTTACCAGTCTCTTCTTCCCATTCTTCTCTGGAAGCTGTACAGTGTTCTACTGGACTCCAGAGTTTTGAAACAGTTGATTTAAACAGTTCCTTCCTGTTTAATAGTTGTTCTGGTGGAGGGACTGATTCCTGGAGCTTCTTACTTTGCCATTTCTTCACAATCCCTTAAACTGTAAATGTATATGGTTCTATGTTTCAAAAAACTTATCAATGCTGAAAGTATTTTTTGTTAGAGGATACTGGAATAAGATGTAATTATTATATGATGTATTGAACATTTATTATTATGTGCTGTATATTTTGCTTAGTGCTTTACCTAAATACATCATTGCCACTGCAGCCCAGTGAGACTGGTGCTATTATTATCCCCACGTTTTCATGGGTGGAAACTGAGGCTCGCAGAGCATGAGAATTCTGTGTTGACATATTTGGTAATTAGCTAGGTTTGATCACTCATTGCATGGAAGCATGCATGGATGGGCTGACACTTATTGAGCAATTTTTTGCTTAAATGTGTGCTAAGCACTTCCACTTATATCTTTCCCTTTACCTTCATAATACACCAAGCAAAAGATATGACAGGATCTTCTAGCGGGGAAAAATGAACAGAATGAAAGGCTCCTCTTTTGGCTCTCTGGATTCCCGACTTTCTTTCCTGCTTCCTTTCTGATTATTCTCTCCAGTGAAGCGAGGGCAGCCTCACTAGGGCCCAGAACAAATACTGCAAGAAAAATGCTCTAGCTCTTCAGTCCCCAGATCAGGAAGATGAACACATCTGAGGCAACCTATTCTCTCAAACAGCCTGTGGAGACTAAAGAAACTATGTTTGGCCTCACCCCAGACATTCTAATTTAATTCATTTGTGGTGGGGCCCAGATGTCAGTATTTTTAAACTCTCCCAGGGGTTCTACACCCCATGTGGCTGCCAGATTCAAGACCGCAAGGTGGGTGTCCTGGGAGCCTCTGTGTGAACTTCTGCAAGTTAACAAGAGAACTGTATTATAGAGCTTCTCCAAACACCCTACAAGTATTCTGCACTGAGCTAGTAGCACCAGAGTCTACTCTCTGGTGAATTCTTCTGAGTGTTCATGGAGTGTGTGATCCTGAAAGGTGAGAAGAGTATATTCTCATAAGTGCTCAGGTTTTAGAGAGCGTTGAGCATTTGCTTTAGTGCTGGTGCAGGAGAAGGCTAGAGGGCAAATCAAGTGCCACAGCTTAAGGAAAATCTGTATGTCTCAGGATTTTCACCGCTTGTACTCATAGCTACAAAGTCCCTTAGCGTCAGGTCTCAGATAACAATGTCTCTGAGCCTCCACAAGCTTGGCTAAAACCAGCCTCCTATACTTCTTCAGGATGCCCTGGGGTTGTAAAATGCTGGTGGGTGTCCGCACAGCCCCTGGTCGGTCCTAGTCACCACGGTAAGCTGCTCTGGGTATCTGCAGCCCCAGACACTGACTGTCCACAGGGTTGTCAGTTGGACTGGAACTTTTCTAAAAATATATTTTATTGATAAATCTTCACCATCATACGTGGTGTACAATCAATGGCTCACACCATCATCCCGTAGTTGTGCATGCATCACCATGATCGTTTTTTAGAACATTTGCATCACTCCTAAAAAAAGAAATAGAAAGAAAAAAGAAAAAACTCATACATCCCATGCCCCTTACCCCTCCCTCTCATCGACCACTAGTATTTCCATCTACCAAATTTATTTTACCCTTTGTCCCCTCTATTACTTGTTTATTTTTCATCAATTTTTTTTTTTTACTCATCTGTCCATACCCTGGATAAAAGGAGCAACAGACTTTACAAGGTTTTTACAATCCCACAGTCACATTGTAAAAGTTATATCTTTATACAGTCATCTTCAAGATTCAAGGCTGCTGGAACACAGCTCAACAGTTTCAGATACTTTCCTCCAGCCACACCAATATACTATAAACCAAAAAGGGATATCTATATAATATGTAAGAATAACCTCCAGGATAACCTCTCAACTCTGTTTGAAATCTCTCAGTCACTGAAACTTTATTTTGTCTCATTTTTCTCTCTCCCCTTTTGGCCAAGAAGGTTTTTTCAATCCCTTGATGCTGGTCCCAGCTCATCCCAGGATTTCTGTCCCATGTTGCCAGGGAGAGTTTACACCTCTGGGAGTCCTGCCCCATACCTATGGCAGTGAGTTTACCTGCCAAGTTGGCTTAGAAAGAGAGAAAGGCCACTTCTGAGCAACAACAGAGGTTCTCTGGGGGTGACTCTTAGGCTGGACTGGAACTTGACCATGACTGCCACGACCCTTCCTGACTGCAGAGGTGCAGATACCCATTGCACCCTGAGGCTTGGGAAAGTGGTGGAGCTTGCCCACCACTCCCCCAGGCCAGACTCTACAAGTTAGAAAAACACTGCGTGCTATGTCTCGCATTTAGTTGAAGTGTTTGAAGGCAAAGTTAATTGGGCCACAAAGCTCTTGCATTTGATAACTCAGGTTTCAGTTCATACCTACAGGTTCCATCCCAGGGCTTGGATTTTGGAGACTTCAGTGGCCATGCTATTCCCAGAACACTACTCTCTAATAAATTACATCAAAGTGTTAGAATCCTTCCTTCTGGTGGATTTGCTCCTGGGTGCTCCCTGCTATCCCATTATGATCTGGTTTCTACAGATCTGCATAATACATCAGAGTGCCAATCAAAGGTAAATGATTAGATGCAAATAGAGGGAGACGGTATCTGCACAGATAAAGAATCTGTGCCCCAACCTCTTCACCCAGATATTCCTTAAAGAAAAGGGCAGGAGATGACTGGAAAGTGGTGCCTTTGAGGCAGTGGACAGAGCTGTGGGCTTGAAGTGAGAAGACCTGTCTTCTCTTTCCAGCTCTGTCACTCCCCAGCTATGTGGCCGAAGACAAGTCATTCACTTCTCAGAGCTTCAGTTTTCTCATATGTAAAATAGAGGTAACGGAGATGTAGAAAGGAATACATAATATTTGTAGAAATATTTTGCATCCTGTAAAGCACTAAAATACTCGAAGTGATAGCTGGTTCTATTTCTTCAGTAAAGGGTATGTGCAACTCTCAGGGGCTTTTATGGCTGCAAGAAATCAGACTTAGTTACTTAGAGCACTCACTTTAGCTCTAAAGTTGTATATCCAAATAACCCCAGCAATGCTAGAGAAGGTGAAGGGACTTCCTGAGGTCATCTGGGAAGAAATAGCTGTTCTTCTAATTGTCTAAAACTTAACAAGAGACAGTTATAAAAGTAACCACAATCCTCAGGATCCATAAAATTCAACATTTACCCCAAATACTATTTTACACCTGTGGAGCTTTACAAAGCATGGATGCCTGGATCTCACCTCCAGGGAGTCTGACTTAACTGGTGTAAGTTGAGGCCAGGTGCAGCCCTATGGAGAAGCTCAGCTCTGGTCCACCCTCCTTACTGCAACAGAACAATTCTTCAGCGTGCAGGTCTAATCATCACACTCCCCTGTCTAAACCATTTCCAGTGCTCTGCAATGGGTAGGTATTACTTTTTTTTTTGCATGGGCCAACACGGGGAAGTAAACCTGGGTCTCCAGCATGGCAAGCAAGAACTTTGCCTGCTGAGCCACCATGTCCTGCCCTGTAATGGGTATGTATTACTTTTAAACATTTTCTTTTATGAACACTCTATACCCATCAAGCAAAAATATTAATTTGTGCAACCAAGGATGAGAACCAATAAATTAGAAGGCATAAGACAAAGGCAGAGGGACTAATTTGGAGATAGTTGCAATGGTCCTTGCAAGTGATATTGGGGGACCTGATGGCATTGGAAGGAAGATGGGAGGAGAGGAGACCCTAAAGCCAGTGAGTGGTAAAATGGGTGGAACTTGGTAACTGATGAGAAGAACATTCTGAGGAAGAGAGAGAAGTCCCTTGTACTGGATCCGTTTATTGGATTCTCTTTGAATTCAGAATCATTTTCTTACAGATTATGAAATTCTTTTAACATTCTAGATATGGGTTTTGTCCTTTATCCTCAAGAAGTCTGGCTACGGATACAAGAATCACGAGAGTTTGTTTTTTGCTCCAAGAGTATGATGTGAGAGAAAAAAAATCTTTTAATTATATTTTTAAAAACAGCTATTAAGTTAATTTACTGTGAAACCTTTGGGTAAACTCAATCATAGGAAGTATGTCAATTGTTATTCAACCATGGTAAAATAGTCTATTTACTGGAAGTATAGATACTGCAATTTCACAGATTTCTATCTAGCCTCCCTTTCCCTCTCAGTGATTTTGAAAGATGTGCATGGTAAATTTATTTGCATGTAATGGTGAAAATATGAATATTTATTCCTTACTAAATGAAAAGTTGTTTCTACTATGAAAAGATGCCTATCAAGTGATTTTGCTTACATACACATGCACACATATTCACACACACAACTGTTTAACAGAAAGGAAACTGCAGAGGATTTCTTTGTAAATGAACAAACAAAAGTAATATGCATTTCCATATGTTCTGTGGTGCATAGCACAGGGCCTTGCACTAAATAGGAATGCAATAAATATTTGCTATGTGAATGAACTGAAATCTAATAGGGCCTTTTAGACTGCTGAAGTAAGATGGAGATACCCCCAAGAAAAGAACATCCTCTCTTATCCCTTTGTCTTTTGCCATACCCATCTCCACCTCCATCATGAGTATCTGCATCTGTAGTTGCTTGGGGGAATCTCTTCTATACCTGGAGGAGGAAGGGAGTAGATTTTGTTGGGACATAGACTTAGAAAGAAGAAAGAGGACTGTGTTGGTGGAATGGTGTCTGTTCCTCACATGGATTCCAAAATAAGTTTGGATCTCTGGAGAGATGGAGTAGAGCCAGAAGGTTCAATGAATAGCTTCCAGCCCTCAGCATCTGACGGCGTATGGCATAGGGTTGGGGAGGAGACCCTTCTCTCTATACTTCAGTATGGAACCCAGCACCACTCTGCTGCCCCGGAGACTGAGGACTTTTAAACATCTACATGGCCTGCTCACCTGATTTCTCAAGATAAACAGTGTTAGTGTGGAAGCCGTGCTAAGGGGCCTTATGGGCAGTGGACATGGACAAGAGGGAGCTGAAGCAAAGCAGGGAGAGCAGGTCTACAAGTGGCTACACAGTGCCTGTGATGACAGACCAGCTAAGGGTTTCATAGCACTCTCTCTTTGAAGAGTTATAGTAAAATACTGTGGATGCTTTGAGGAAAGCTAATTTCTAGAATGCAAGTTGATAAAGAATCAAGGATTTAAAATTGGCTTATAAACCCATATTGTACGGTGGGCGATGGTGGCGCAGTGGCAGAGTTCTCGCCTGCCATGCTAGAGATCCGGGTTCAATTCCTGGTGCCTGCCCATGCAAAACAAAAACAAAAACAAAACCATATTGTAAATTTAACTTTGTGGTCCCAGAATGAGATTTTTGGGCTCAAAATGGATATGGCATCTGGGCTACATTGAGAGTGGCAAGAAGTGACAACTTCACATGGGAGAAAGAGATAAAAAATTAAAAATAATATTTATTAATATATGAACATAATAATAACGTAATTTTAAAAGAACCCTGAAAGTGTACGAGTTGGGGACCCTACTGTCCCCCAAAACCTCTCATGGCATAGTATTAGCAGTGTAAGGCTGATGCCAGAAATGTCGATGCTGAATCATAGATATGGATGTTGAATCTTCATGTAGAGGGAACAATCAAGAAAAAGGAAACTATCAGAGAATCCCAGGATTTTAGAGCTTTTATGAACTTTGGAGGTCAGTCATTTGATCCAACTTCCTTCAAATGTATAAACTTCTTTACCCATATTTTCCTCCCAGGAGCCACCCATGACTTTCTAGCTCTAATCTCTTTATCTTAGTCCCATTTTGTCTGACTACTTCAATGAAGAAGGAAGGGGGAAGTAGAATGAAGGACAAAGAAGGAATGGTTGATCTTTTGGGCTACATTGTGTTGAGTCTTGAAATGGAGACACAATACATTTTGGAAGGGAAATGTTTGGCATAGATTCTATACTTGGGCACAGAAGAGCTGATCGTAGAATGAACACTCTACCAGGAATTGAGAAACAGCTGCCTAGAATTGGCAATAACTCATTTTTGTGCAAGTTGACATTTGTCATTATTTGGTATACAATATCCTCTTTCAGTTAAATTCAACCAGTTACTACATCATATGAAAAACAAGAAACCAAGCCCAAATGGTATTTTTAAATATTTCCCTTTAGGAGATCCTTTAGATAGAATTGAAATATGTTTGCCCAATATATAGCATGCATGTGGACCTCAGTGTGTTATATACCTAATAGGTCATTTGCCTTGATCTTGATAATAATGAGATAAATGGTTTCTGTTTGATGTAAGACAGTGATATATAAATTATATGATTTTAAATATTGTTGTGTTAGCAAAAGAGAGGGTCTTTCAAGGACTTGACTCAGTAACACATCATTTCTTTCCTTAGACGCAAGTCCAGTAATGCTTAAATATTTAACATGTTCCTAAGGCTGATCAAATAGATTTGGCCTCAATTAACTATTAATTCAAAACCAAAATATATTTCCCTTCATATGTGTGTATGTTTGGTAAGATTTCTTTTGAATGAGCTGATAGGTATTGACAAGTTTTAACACTTCACACTGTGCCATTCTGAAAACAACCAAGAAATTAGAAAAGGATATAGGTCATAATTCCTAATACAAGCACAAAATGATAAAACATTCAAGCATTTTTCCAATTGTTCACATCCAGCAATCTGCAAATATTCTGAGCAGACAAACAAGTAATAATTAACAGACACTAATGACTGAGGGCCATTTTTAGTGGGCAGAACTTTTTCTGTTGGCCACATTTAAAATATCAGGGTGTTTCACATACAAATCCAAATTCATGACTTTCCTTAAAAAAAAAAAAAAAGCTACAAGCCTGGCAACATTTGGCCTACATTTCCACATAGAAACCAACAATCAAAGAAACCTGGTGGCAACCACCAGTTTTGATCAGCAGGCCTGTGCTCTCCAGCTCACCACAGCCACACCTAGCCCACTTCACTCTCACACATCACCTACCTGGACCTCTGTTGGATCTGAGTTTGGAGCCCTTGAATTGCACACATCTCCAACAACTAACATTGTGGTTGCTTGCTGTGCTGGTTTGAAAGTATTATGTACCCCAGAAAAGACCTGTTTTAATCCTGATCCAATCTTGTGGAGGCAGGTGTTTCTTTTAATCTTAATTTGATATTGTAGGGTAGAATTTTTTATTGGATTGTCTCCATGGAGATGTGACATACCCACTTGTGGGATGAAAATGTGACTCCACCCATTCAAGGTGGGTCTTGATGACTTACTGGAGTCCTTTAAAAGAGGATACATTTTGGAGGAAGCTCAGAGAGAGGTGACACAGATACCAACACTTGGAGAACAGAAACATGGATGTTTGGAGATACTTGGAGCCCAGCAGACACTGCCATTTGGTTTTCCATGAGATATTAAGCAAGCTAGAACCTGGAAAGAGCTAAGGGAAGCTAAGGGGTGAAAGTCAGCCCCAGAAAAGCTAAGTGAGGAACCCCCACAGGAAAAGAGGCTGAAAGCAACAGAGCCCAGGAGGAGCAAAGGACCAGTAGATGCCAGCCACATGCCTTCCCAGCTGACAGAGGTGTTCCAAATCCATCAGCCTTTCTTGAATAAGGTATCTTTTCCTGGATGTCTTAGTTTGGACATCTTCATGGGCTTAGAATTATAAACCTGTAACTTATTAAATTCCCCTTTTCAAAACTGTTCCATTTCTAGTATATTACATTCTGGTAGCTAACAAATTAATACACACTTGCCCCTGAACTTCAATCCTTTATCTCTTGACCTTACCAACTCCTTAATCAGTATAATTCCCAAAGAGAGTTATTTGGCTCTTCTTCCCCATTTTCTGTCCTTTTTTCCTGGTAAATTACTCTTATGTGAGCCCTGTTTCCTGCCTCTTTCCCCTCACATCCCATAGAATTTCCTTCTCAGAAGGTGAAGAATGCCTTTTTAATGCCAAAGAGTGAAGCAAGACTTTCTTGGAATGAGCTATGATCACATTTCTTTTGGAAAGATTATATCTAAATAGATACCTGAACTCACTTCACATTTCACATTAGATCTACAATGAAACCCATACAATAACCTATTGCTAAAATTTAGAGAATAATTTAAAGCCACTCTGACTCTGAACAGACTGGGTAGCTTAAAATATATTTCTTCCTCAGAAAACAAGAGATTGAATCTTTGAATATAAAAACAGTTGATATGGCTTGTTTCATGGAAGGAACATTTGCTGAATGATTTTGCATTATGGTTCAGGCTGTGCCCTAAAATAATCTGAGCAGTTTCCTCATTATGCAGTGATGGTACAGTATTCAAACAGAAGTAGCCACAGAAGCTCAAACCTCAGATAGTAGGAAAATGTGATTCATGATGAAAAATATTCATGGGAGTCTCCCAATTTAGATAAGGCAGTCTTCCTCAAATCCTGTTTTTCCCCATGAAATTACTCTCAGGAAAAAAGAGAAGGAGGTCCTAGTACCTTCATCTGTGAGCTGACTTTGCTCACGCAAGTGTTTCCTTAGCTTTCCCTCTCACCGTGCATGTAGAGAAGGAGTGCTAGTTTGAAACTCTTCTGGATCCCAGAAAAGCCATGTTTTAATCCTGATCCAGTCTTGTGGAGCCAGACCTATCGTTTAGGGTGGAAAACTTTGATTGGATGGTTTCCATGGAGATGTGACATACGCAGTTGTGGGTGTGGCCTTTTGATTAGATGGAGATGTGACTCTGACCATTAAAGGTGGCTTCTGATTAGTTTACTGGAGCCCTTAAAAAGGGAAACATTTTGGAGAAACCTCATATGTAGACATTTGGAGAAGAGTTGCTTCAAAGCTGACAGAGACACCATGTCTAGAGATGCTTGGAATGCCAACAGAGAGCAGATGCCTAAACACAGGCAAAGCCCAACAGACATTGCCATGTGCCTCCCCATGAAATGCTAAGCAAGCCAGAGTTGTGTCCCAGAGGAGCTAAGTAAGGACCTACAGATGCTTAGAGAGGAAACCACTGGCAACAGAAGCTGGAAGCAATGGAACCAGGAACAAGGACCAGCAGATGCCAGCCATGAGCCTTCCCATGTGACAGACATCGGCCTTTCTTGAGTCAAGGTATTTTTACCTGGATGCCTTAGTTTGGACACTTTCCTGGCCTTAGAACTGTAAACTTGTAACGTAATATATTCCCTTTACAAAAGCTCTTCCATTTCTGGTATATTGCATTCCAGCAGCTTTAGCAAACTAATACAGATGGCTTCTCAAATGTCCATACATCTATATACTCTGAGAATTATGAATGCTGGGGCTACCAGCTATCTAGTGTGGGCAAGGTAACTGACCCACTTTGGGGGTTGAACCTTTGAGTAGGTTGAATATTTCTCTTTTCCATGGAAGGGAAAGCAGTACTCACAAATTATACATTCCCAAATCATAATCAGAAAGATTCCAGCCATTAATATATGCTTCATCTTGTTCATTTGAAGATGAAAAATCTGCTGTGGTGCTCATAAAGGTCTGTCTGTACCAGCCATTACTTTTAAACAGGTTCCAGATGAGGATTACCATGATACTGAAACAAATTGATTTTTTTATAGCTTTGATATTTTCAAAAATGCAAAAAGTACACAGAGAGTAGCTAATAAAGTTTTAGTATGAAACAGGGACAAGACTCTTAAGAAGGTGATTGGTCTCTGATTCCTTTTTTGCTTCTTACTATGTGCCAGGAAAATTTTTAGGAATAATTTTCTATTTTCTACTTAAGTTTTTCTTGCATCAAAAATATTTTGGTGAGGGTGATGGTTTATTCTTTAATTCCAAGACAAAAAGGTGTATTCGGGATTATGGAATAATAAAAATATGATAATGAAGATGAAAAATCAGGAATTATCTGTTTACTGATAATGAATATCTAAAAGAGAAGACGCATTGGCTTCACGTCTTTCCTCAGCTCTGTGAGTGGATAGCAAGACTGGAAATTAGAATTCCAAGACATCTTGGAACACTTCAAAATTAGACCCCCTGACAGAGCAAAAGACAGACTAAAATTCAGAGCTGGCTGAAAACCTGAAATCCCTTGAGGGAGACAATTTAATATAATGTAATTAATTACCCTAGGTCTTTAAATTCTATTTTCTGGGAGAGCAGGAGGTCCTGTCGGTTTATCAGCAAGGGATTTTTGGTATTTTAAGATGTGACATTTTGTGATTGGTCTGATAACAACTTCCCAACCTCTTACCCTATGAGAGCTTCTTATCTTTACACCCCGAGGCAAAATGTTACTTTCTTATGACTTCCCACTACCCCAGTGGGAAGTGGTCTCTTCTTTGAGCTCTTCACCCTCGCGTTGATTTCTCTTTTTACCCCATGCTCATTTGTGCCCTGGGGTAGGGTGGGGTGTCCACTGTCACTGCAGTGACAGAGTCCTGCTCCTGCTAAAATGCTCCCCTTCTGAGAAGAAGCAGATCAGTTCTTCCAACACCCGGAATGCAGCTTACCAGGTCTGGTCAAAGTATGATTCCACAAGGTCATTTCCAGAACTTACATAGGCAAAAAACTAAGAAAGAAGATGCCCATGGTTGGAAAGTTTGAGACAACATGATTTAAGGAGAAAAAGTCACCAAAACTTGGGGCTTAGAGTGCAGTGCTTGAGACCTTGCAAATTCAGAGCCAAGATCCATTCACACCGTTAGCTTCAGTAAGGCCATAATTTCATTATTTTTCCTTTCTGCCTATTTTTCTCTTATTATCAACTGAAGAAACCTTAAAAATCATTCAAATTGGCTGTGCACTAGCTGAAGAGGACCTTGTTCTGAAGTGTGTCCATCCAGGGAAAGAGAGAGACTGAGTGAAAATAACAGTTTGCACAGTGGAAGGGAAGGAAAGCAGGTAGGCCAATCTTGTGCCACTCCAAGAAAAGAAAGAGGCTGGAGGAAACACCTTACGCAGTAGTGAGAAGAAAGAACCAGGTACCTGAGAGGCCAGTGTTCAAGCCCCAGCCCCACCTGAGATCCTGACCAAATACCTCAACTTTTCTGAGCCTCAATTTATTACAAAATGGAGATTTTAAAAGTACTTGGTTTTCCGGGTGTTCTGGTAGAGCTTCCAGGGTGCCTCACTTAGAATTAAGAGGCAGCCCTGGAGCCTTACTTGCTCTGGAACAGCCCACCTTGGAAGCATGAGGGAAAGGAGAATATCAAGGACCCCAGTCTGTTAAAAAATGAACAGGTGAACCAACCCCAGCACCCCCCACCTACACTGTTGCTTCCATAATTAGGTCACTGTCCCCTGGCCTCTGTTACTTGTAGGTGAATTTCCTAATCAATGTGCCAACCTCTAAAAGCCCTTAGCTCACTCAGTTTTAAGTGGATCTTTATTATTTCAGATAAGCTCTTTTAATCATGAGGTAAGTGTACCCTTTGGTACAATATATGGTGGGTTTTTTCAGCACATTTAAACTCCTATTTTTCTATTTTTCTCTTGGTTCAAGACAGATGAATAGCATTCTCCAAGGTTTACTCATGGCAGGAAGCTGAAAGCCACACAGATAAAAGAGAAAGGTCATAGGTACTTGATCTTCAAAGCTCAGCCCAAGTGGCATCATCCCCTTTATGAAGTCTTCCCTGGCTGCCCCACTCAAGCAGAGCTGACTGTTGCCTCTTTTATATCCCTATGATATCATCTGCACATTTGTGTTTCAGCATTGTAATCATATTGTTTGCAATGATTTGTTTACATATCTGTCTTTATGCAGATGTTAGGCACGGGCTGTATTTTATTCATGATTATACTTCCTGAGTCTAGCATAGTATCTGGTCCATAATAAATGTTCAGTGTTGAATGAATAAATGAATGAACAATCTAGAAAAGAAATAGGCAGGAAGGAGAGGCCAGATGCTGAGGTTTCTCCTCCATTTCTTCACCAGTACCTTTCTCCTCACTTCTCACACCCAACCTCCCTATCCTTTCTGTCTTCCTTCCCTTGCCAGAGTCCCTGTCCTGGGTCTCAGGAAGCATTGCTTTAGCTTAGAGATAGGAAATTCTTGTTCCCACTAGCTGGCTAATATGGAGGGAAGTGTTGAAATCAGATCATAAAATCTGCAGCCAGGGAAGCTACCTGACACAGGCCTGGCCAAGCAGATATTCATGGAAGTTGGTGTATGAAGTTTATGAGGAAGTCCTTCAAAACAGGGACACAACTGCCTTACGTCTTTGCCTTTTGCTCTCTGTCCTTCCTACTTGCCTGGACCATGAACGTAATCCCTGGAGCTGCAGCAGCAATCTTAGGACTTGGAGGAAAAGCCCTGGAGTACTACAGAAATCTCAGCTCTGATATTCTTGAACCATGCCTGGACTTTGTCATTATGTGAGAACAAAAAAAATCCTATTTGTTTAAGTCATTGAAGTCTAGTCTTTTTTACTTGTAGTGGAATATAATTCCTCACTGATAATCTAGTCTTCTCTCTGCTCCTCAGATGTTTGACTTTGGATCATCTTGGGATCCTACACTTGATTTCCCTGTAATTAGCTCATTGTAATCTTGACCTCACAGTTACCTTCATATCTAGAAAACCATGGGTCCATGCGCTCTTCAGCTGCCGCTCCACCTGTAATTCCTAAAAGCTATTCAGATTTTAGCTACTTGTTGAACTTTTTCCTTGACTTATTAAAAGAGGTTTAAAAACTTTTTACCATTGAGGGACTGGGAAAAAAATATGGAACTATTAAGGTTTACCACCAGGGAAACCAATGATACTGTCTCAAACATTAGGGACTCCCAAGTCAAGTGATCTTGAGGCTCACTCTTAGGAAGCTTATTTCTATAGCAGAAAAGCTCAGTCCATCTATAGTTATGCCTAAGTGTTACTTCAGAAAACCTCTTTTGTTCCTCAGATGTGGCCTCTCTCTTTCTCTAAGCCCAATTTTGCAAAGAAAAATCATTACCCTCCTTTCTGCATGGTACATGACATCAGGGGTGAAAGTCTCCCTGGCAATGTGGGACATGGCTCAGAGGGATGAGCCTGGCCCTGGCACTGTGCAGTCAACCGTGCCTTCTTGACCAAAAAGGAGAAAAGAAATGTACTAAAATAAGGTATCAGTGACTAAGAGAGTTCACATGCAGTCGAGAGGCTATTCTGGAGGCTATTCTTATGCAAGCTTCAGCTAGATATTGCTAATGACCAAGGTTTGCCAAACCCCAATCAAAACCATTCCTGTTTACCCTAAAGAACACCTAGGGCTCTGTCTGAGAGTCTATGAAAGTTCCATGCACTAAGATTACTTTCCAGAAACCTACAGCCTTCAGATGGATCTTAGGCCAGGTAAGTCCTGAAACCCAGAGATGGCCAGCCTCTCCAAGAACATCAACTAGTTCCATCCCCCTATCCTATATTATCAACACAATTTTCCAACATGAAAAAGTTAGACTGAGCATAGCCCAAATACTCATAGAGATCAGGAGAAGGATCAAAGGAGAAGGAGGAGTTATAACAGAGAAGACAGGATTTAACAAATGAGTATGACTGCTGAATCATGATATTGATATTTCTGTTGGTCTCCAGTGTCTTAAAGCAGCTAAAAGGAAAAACTTAAAATTGTGAACCTGTAACCCATAACAAATACTGAAATATGTTCTGCAGCTACTTGTTACAATGTACTTTGAAATTTATGCTTTTTAAAATATGTTATATTTCACAACGAAAAATGTTTTTAAGAGATAAAAATAAAAAAAAATTTAGTTCCACTCAAGGTCAGAGAGATCTTTTAAAAATTGATTTCTTGTGTGCCACTATTTGTTCTCTTTGCAGACACTATTCCATTTCACATCCCGTCTTGTGAAAATTACACTCTAGCCCTTTCAGAGGCACTTGCCTGACTTCTGGCCCTTCCAAATAGAAATGGTTCCTGAATCTTATTATCTTTTCCATGGGTCCATTTAAAAACATCAAAATGGCTTCTGAATCTTTCTGGGACCCTTTCCTCTGTTTCGATTTTCAGTTTGAGATGCACTGTGGACCACAACAAAACTTCAAGTAAGACACTGACATTCAGGAGAGTGAATTTTTCCTTTTAGTAGCTTAAAAGTATGCCCTTACTTACAGAAACCGTGGGCCTAGACTAATAGGATGGGGTTATCCTGTTACACCCACTCAAGGAGTAGAAAGTAGAACAGTTTGAATAAGTGTGGTAAAAGATAAATCCAACAATACAGAGTGGGTACAGAGACCACCAAGTGTCTCCCATTACCTATTCTCTCTCTTCTCCTTAGTAATTAAGGCCTGATTTTATTTAAGGTGGCCAAAAAATACACTTCTCAGTCTCCCTTGTAATTAGATGTGACCATGTGGTATAATTCTAGAAGATATTTTGTTTGGGACTGCTGGATGAAAACTGATCCAACTGGGGAAGTGTGGCTTTTTGCCCTTCCATGTCTCCACCTTATTCTGGTCTGGAACTTGGACCAGACGGATGGCTGGAGCTGCTGCAGTCATTTTGTATCATAAAGTGTTACTGAGAGTGGAAGTTATAAACTAAGGATGGGATACAGACGGATGATTTCATGGAAGCGCCATACCAATTTTGAATTGCCCATTCTAGGGCTTCTTTTCTGTGACAGAAGCAGCTCTGGTGTCTTTAAGCAACTTGGAGATTTTTTTGTTAAACATAACCAAATATAACTTTTTTTGATACAAAGGCTCACTTGAGCAGATTTTAAAAATATCCCAATGCCCAGGCTGCATCCCAGTCCAATTAAGTTAGAAAGTCCAGGGATGGAATTCAAGCAGCCGTAGTTCTTACAGCTCCCCGGGTGATTCATACGTGCAGCCAAGGTTGAGAATCACTGCTTTTAGCCAATAGGCCACATCGTCTGCGTGTTAGAATCTCTTGGAAACAGAGATACTGACTGTTAAAAATCCAGATTTCCAAGCCTCGTTTGCTAGGGCTTTTGATTCTGAGGGCACCCCAAGTGATTCTGATATTGGTGATCCAGGGATCATATTTGAGGAAATCCTGCTTTAGGCAATGGAGAATTTTTGGAAGTTTTGACCCAGAAAAGTGACATGATCAGAGGACAGTTTTAGGATTGGTCTAGATCTAGTATTGGAGAGAGAGGTGAGTTCAAGGCAAGTAGTCCAATTGGGAGGCATGGCAATAGTTCATGGCCTGAAGGGACATGATTCTGAACTAGCATGAGGGTTATGGAAATTGGGGTGGAGAAGGAAAAATACAAGACACTGCAAAAGACAAAGCACTACAAGGCTTGGCAACTGACGGGATATGTGGCAGCACGAATCAAGATTTTTATTCTTAGTGACTTAAGAATACTCTGGGGTTTGAGTTCTCCTGGGTTACTAAGTATTTCCTCCTTTTGCTTGAACCCAGTTAAATTGATGCAGGTCAATAAACATAATAGTTTATTATGTATCTAGAGCTGCAATTGTTAAGTTGATTTTTGTTAACCTGACTGCATCTGGAGTTTCTTATTAGATCATAAACATTTATTTGCTAAATCAAGTCCTTCTATTTAAAGGCTTAGAAACTTTATCCTATTAAGAGCTTGTTTAACAGATAAGTTTAGTACATGTTTATATATATGATATAAACAAGCAATTAAATGGTTTTTGTGATTTCGTAAAAAGTCATGTCGTGTAGAGCAAAGGAAACAAACTGAGTGGCATCATGATTTCTGTTCTAGAGCTTGCTTTATATAGATATCTTCCTGGAATGAGACACAAACTCTCAAGGGCTAAAAGTTTAAAAATCATTTTAAAAAGGTGATCTCGATGGTAAATGACTACCCAATTATTCAATAGAAAGCTTCCAAGCAGACAGTGTTATGGTGATAGTTCTATCAAATAACCCCAATTAGACATAATTATGTTGTAGATAATTCTAAAATAAACATTGCCCAATGATTCTTTGCAATGACACCTGCACCTCAGAACCTGACCTTAGACATGCTCTGTCAGTCCTCTGTTATTTAGAACCCAACATAATGGTTTTAGAATTATAGAATATAGAATTAGAATTATAAACCAGAAAAAATAACAAAGGTAATAGGAAAGTTGTAAATTTAAGGTAATCATTAAGGTAATTTCTCTATTCTTCCAAATCTGTGGAAAGACCCAGCTTCTTTTAAGAATAATTTAAAATATACCAAATAGACTAATGAACAAACAAGATGCACCTATGAAGTATACTTGGAGGGCAGAGATGAATGAAACATGGCCTTGCTTTCATGTAATTCATAGTAAAGTTCATTTTGGATCTAATTTTCTCTTTATTGGAACATCTATTAAGGAGGTTCTAACAAAGTGAAAGTCATTAGTTGATTCAAAAAACATAAAAAGTCTGAACTTCAACAGGCAATGGGAGGGCTCTGTCTAGATTCCATATCACTTTATAGATTCCATATCACTTTATAGATTCCATATCACTTTATGGATTCCATATCACTCTATAGATTCCATATCACTTTATGGATTCCATAACACTTTAATTTAGTTGCTAATAATAGCATTCCTCTTTTAACCTGGGGTGAGTCAGTATCTTGCCAGAGTATGCTCACAGTGTTTAAGTGACAGCACCACCGCGGGACCACCACCTGCTTGCTTCTCCCATCCGCACCAGACAAAGAGAAAACCCAAGTATGGATTGTCAGGTGCTTCTCCTATTCTCCCCAGGATTCTCTCCTTCAGTTTGACTTATATTTCACCTTCAAAGGTACTAACTACATTGGTGAGGGCAAAGTACTAAGTGTATTGAGGGTTAGTGCCTTTGTGAACACATCCATTTCATACAGAAAGTGTCCTAGTCCATATCACAGCCTCCATCCCTAATATGAGCTACAATCTTGCAAATGACAGAACACTGGGCCCTAGAAGATCTTCCTGCAATAGCATAGGGAGCGAATGTCGATGGTCCCGGGCAGAAAGCCATTCCCCCGGGGCAAAACAACTGAACATGTACATTCTACTGCAGGAGGGTCAAGGAAATTGTTCTCCCGTCATTGTCTCTAAGGGATAGGGTATTCTTTTGGTGTAAATATGTTGTGCCTTTCACTATTCAACTAGTGTGTGCTGCAAGCTTAAAAGCAAAATTCTCCATAATAGGAAGAAGAAATAAAGGACATAGTGGGTGGCATGGCATGTTGGCCAACCTCAGGCCTCATTACTAACAGAAGAGACTTGTTACTACCCCCCTAAGGTCCTTTCCACCTGTGGATCAAAAAAAGGTGAAACTACCTCTGCAGTCACCAAGCCCTCTGCGTACTCTACCATCTCATATAGCTGCTGCTGAAGCAAAAAGTGGTGAAGGCAGCATTACGGATGAAGATGGAATTATCTATTTCACTCCCCCATCCTCATTCTCCCACCTCCCAATTTCCTAAAGAATAGAGCAAGGAAGAGGGCAAGACACCAGCTGGAAGTGGGGCTGGGAAAATAGAGCAGAAAAAATAAAAAAGGGATCAAGCAAAAACAGAATGAAACAAACAAACAAACAGAAAAACCCAGAAGCAAGAACAAGAGAAAAAGGGGAAGAAGAAAAGGAAAGAAATACACAGGCCGGTCAGGTAAATCATTTCTGCAGGGAAAAATCCGAATCTGTAGTCGTGGATCTCAATTATATTCATTACATTGCTCCAGTAAAACATTAGGAAACTCAGATTCATTTTGTCAACGTAAAATGTTTACATCGCTGCAAATTATTTCTGGAATTCGATCACCAAAACTCCTACATAGTGCTTTTTTTTTTTTAATCCGAGTTCTGCAAACCAGTTTGGGGGGATTCTACATGAATTAACTTAGAACACTGGAATGATGAAGGCAGAAGACTCAGATGTCATTCAATTCAGCCTTTTCACTGAGGTGTACAGAGAATTGAACAGGAATCCAATGATGCCCAGTCTCTACCAGAGTTAGGCCAAAAGATTCTGAAAATGTCACATGATTCATGAAGAACCTAGGTTGATTTATACAAAGAAAATGCTTCTAAACTTAACATTTGAACCCTCACATCTCCATATGGTTTTCTCGGTATTCAAGAAAAGGCTTTTTGATAGCCATCTGGGAAACTTCAACCTAGAAAATACCACAGGACATAATGTAAAAACCAAAGTAAACAAGGATTTAGTCCAGGAAAGATGTCTACTTGAAAAATATTTGATGGATTATAAAAATAACCTGAATGGACAACCTGAATTTTAGATCCATTCTTAACCACAGGAGCACTCATCTGCACTTAATAATAGCTATCACACCTGGCATTTACGGTATGCTACACAGTCTTCTAAATGCTTCATGCATGTTAATTTCTTGAATCTTCACAATATCAGATGATATAGGCCCCACTATTAATACCAGATTAGGAAACTGAGGCACAAAGGGACAATATCTTTGCACAAGGTCACTCTATTAATAAGCAGTAATACTGAGGTTTGAACACTGGTCATCTGACCCCAAAGTCTATGTATTTAGCCATGTACTGTACCGCCCCCCACCACTTGTGAAGCCATTTATATATTAATACACACATGGATACCTAGTAAGTGGTAAAGCCAGAATTTCATCCACCTCTACTCTGACCTAAAGTCAATGCTCTTTGCCATCATACTGTACTGCCTCTCTCATTTTCTCCTATAAACCTCATTTTTAAGATCTGGAATAAACCTTGCTACATTTTCACTCTTTTCCGTGGCTGCTAACAGAAGGTAGCAGCAGTGCGAGGAAGATGCAATCCAACGCAGACGGCTGTGGTCTCCATAGCAGCAGCAGAGAAGTGGGAATCCTTACCACCAGCCCACCAGCTCATACTCCAGGGTGTGGCTGGAGGACGTCGGTTTCTCTGGGTCGCCTTTACCCTGTCTACCTGCTCCTCTCTCTTTCTCAGGAGGTAGTGCGGTTAAGAGAAAAGGCATGGCCAGGCAATGAGAGACCAAGATTCTTGTCTTAGCGCAACCTCGGACTGGCAGGGTAGCAGCCCCACGCTGGCCACTTGCTGCCCGCTCCACACATCTGCCTCCCCTAATCCCCATAGGTGGACACGACAACGAATTTACAGATGAGGGAATTAAGATTCAGAGAGTTAAGTAATTTTGCCAAGGTCATAAAAGCCTGTTATTTAAACCAACTTCTCCTGAATTCTGAAGTCTTTACTGCTACTCTGTCAGGTTGTCTCTACAGCCACCTAAATCCTCTGAATTTCAGACTCATGAAACGCAAAAGAAGGAGATTGTGTTAAGTGTGTTCTCCTTGCGGCCTAGAGCCCGAGGGATTCTCTTCCGCAGGGCCTCAGAAGTCACTTTAGGAAAGAACTCCAAGGACACGGGGCCCAGACCTCCGGCCCACCCCTGACACACACAGGTGCGCACGCACGCACAAATATGCACATGCATTACGTGTCTCCAGCAGTAAAGAACACTGCCTCTGTAACCTGACATCGACATTTGGATTGGGTTCTCTCCTAATAAAAACTGTTTGGAATCGTGGACTTGTAACCCATAGCAAACTTTAAAATCTGTTCTATAATCACTTGTTAAAATGTACTTGGAAAATTTATTGCTTTTTTTGCATGTATATCATATTTCACAATAAAAAAGTTAAAAAAGTAAAAAATAAATAAAAAATAAAAAAGGTTTGGGGGCCACTCTGCCAAGAAATCTTTAAGACGCCTCTTAGCTTTAAACACCTATGGGAGGCTCGGGTTGTAAATATATAATAATTTGACAAAATCAAGCCGGGCAGAAGAGACTTCGGATTTATCTGGCTGGTTCGGTCCAGAAAGTATCCATTGTCTTTCTGCTGATCTATACACAACTGAGAAAATGTTTCCGATTGTGTCTGTAAAGGTGAACTTCTTACCTGGGGCTAAGCGAGGCAAAAACACAGACGAGCTTTTCTTCTCTTGTGGTCTCCATCCCCTGAGGCTTTCAGCGGTCAGGGGTGAAAGAGATGCAGCGTTTCATGGCTTCTTTAATTCTAACTCGTTGTTTATTTTCCCTCTTTTTCCCATCTTTTTATCCTCTTTTTACCCTGTCCGCCTCCTACCCTATCTCCCTCTGGTCCCAAAGCCAGCTGGTAGATAAGGAAGCAGTAGACTGAGTTCTAAGAAGTTGTGATTTAATTTACTTCTCTGAGTTCTGCTTTTTCCCAAGCTGTACTTCTGCTCAGAGCAAAGCACTGGTGTTTAAATAATAGTTAATGGGCAGGCATCTTGATAAGTTTTCCCCATCGCTATAGCTAACACCTCTTTCATTCAAAGCAATACATATAGAAAAGAATAAAGCCAATGAAAAACCAAGTGTTAATCACGGTGATGTTTATCATAATCTTAAAGAAAAAAACCATTTACTGACGTATATTTTACATGCTATAAAATTCACTCATTTTAAAGTGCAATTTAATGGTTTTTAATAAATATACAAAGTTATACAATCATTACCATGATCCACTTTTAGAACACTTCCATCACCTCCAAAAGCTTCCTCAAGCTCTTTTTTAGCCACTCCCTATTCCTATCCTCAGCCCCAGGAAACTAATTTATGTCCTGCCTCTCCATGTTTGCTTTTTCTAGACATTCTTAAAGTGAAATTACACATTATGGGGTATTTTATAACAGGCTTATTTCACTTAGCATAATGTTTTTGAGGTTCATTTATTTGTAGCATGTATCAGTACTTTGTTTTTCTTTACATAATACTTTTTGAATGGCTGCATTATACAGAAGAAAGAGAACGGACTTTAAAATCATGTAAACCTGAGGCTGAATCATAGCTCTGCCACTTCTTAGCTGTGTGACTTTGGGCAAGTTCCTTAATCTCTCTGAGAGTCATTTGTAGAATAAGGATAATAATCCCTTCCTTGGAGGACTGTTCTATGAACTAGCTGGATGTGCCAGCAAATTGAAGGTACTCAAGAAATTCTTTTTCCTTTCTACATTCCCCAAGAATCTTTGCTTTCCTAAAACTACCTTGCTTCAAACTTTAAAGTGAGTCCTAGAGCCCCTCTATCAGCCATCAGTTCCACTTTGAAATGAAATCCCACATAGCAAGCAATCTCAGAAATGGAATTCTGCCAAGGGGAATCACATCCTTCCTTAATGGACCCCAGATGGTGGGGATCTAAAGGGATTTTCTTCAATTATATTGCTGTCATTTTTCATAAAGGAGGTTAAACAGTACTTGATTGTTATTTTAAGGAGGAAAATGTGCCAAATTCTACCCTAGAACATTTTATGGAGGTGGGCTAACCTCTGCAAGACTCTAAGAACACTATTTTCCCACGAATTCCTGTAAAAGTGCTCCCGTTATCATCAACCCACAGATAACATGAAACCAATTAACAAAACCACGAACCCTGGGTTAAATAAAATCAACCTCAGCTCCTCAAAACTTACTTTCTTAGCCAGTGGTTTCAGCCCCTTTATTTCCCAAGCCTTCGGAAGAACCGGAATTTGAGCAAAACTAGCCTGAACTGACCTCCTTGTGAATTTCTCTAGTCCACCTTCTCTGATGAGGACATGTCATAGATTTGAGTCCCAGCTAAAAGGGGCCTGGGGGAAGCTGACCCTACACTCCTGGACACAAAGTTTACTAAGATGCTCCCCTTAGCCCTGACTGTGAAGTCCTCTGTCCTAAACCTGCTCTTTCTTTGGAATCAACTATTTCTCTACAGTTTTAAACCCACTGCTACCCTCCTTCATGCTCCGATTGTTTTTTCTCCCTTGTTTGGGATTTATCACAGCTGCATTTCTTCCCGGAATTCCTGAAGCACTTAATTCCTCTCCACCTCCACTGCCAGACACACTCCCAAACTCATTTCTTGTTAAGCACTGTGTTAACAGAAAAGGATAAAGCTTCTCCATACTTTTACTAAATAAAATAAGTTTGGAACATATTTGGTTTATCACTCACTTTCAGGCGATTAGCATAGTGTATCTTTTTCGTAATAAAAAAGCCCATTGTCAAATGTAAACTAGTTATTAGAAGAGGCTTTTTAATCTTTATATAACAGTAAATCATTATATATATATTATTGACATTAAAGGTGGCAAAGAGTGATGCCTTCAAATAGGTAAATAAGATATATTCTTTAAAAGTGATCAGTCTGCAACATTATCAGGTGAGTCTGACTAATTTGAACTTCTAATACACTAAAGTCATATTCATACAGATAAACAGATAAAGGCTGTATTAAATCAAGCACTCACATTAACCTATTTGTATAAACATTTTTGTGTTTCCCTGCTCTAGGTACTTAGCATGAAAGTAGGAGCTGTTAACAAAATTCATTGCTAACTTTTCTCCCAATATTGAGAGATTAGGAAGGAATGGATGGGGGTCTCAGGAGAAAAGTTTTCACTCACTGTAGTGTCACCTAAAATAGGTTTGGAAATCCATAAATGTGCTAAAATAAATAAACAGAAATAACTGGGATGGGGGGATACATATCTCAGGTTGTTAGATTTGTGAATTTCCCTAATCTTTAAAGAGCTTTCCTTGTGTTCAAATATCCCTCTTATATCACTACAGAGAAGAGAGTAATTTATATCCAAGACTTTATTTTAGGGGTTTTATTTTAAGTGGTATCATAGGAATTTATCTGATGGTATAAATAGTTTAGTCAATCTAGGGTTTAGCAAAGATTTTCTTCTCTGCTGCACAGGACTTTTGTTCAGCAGCAGATGAAAAAATCATCTTGAGGCATGACGATTTAACTTTAGTTTGATGCCTAGACATTCAACAAAGAATCATAAGCCCCCAATTCTAGTGTGTGGCCAGCAGATTGAAAATCTCTATAGAGATCCCTGATCTCGTTATCAGTTAAAACACAAAATTTGCAGTGCCCACTTGAGACCTCGGCTACCATAAACACCTATCATCATCCATGCATTATCTATATGAATTATCAAGTAATGCCAAGTATTTCCTACCCCGAGATGGCCGCAAGTTTCTGATGTGCTTGGCGGGCCATTTCACAGCCTCTGGTTCTTGTCTTGTGCATTTCCGCTCGGAGTGAGGGGCAGCTGACCGAGACGTCCCCAATAGAAATGACCAACTCTCGGTATAGGGCCACTTGTGTGTTGAACTCCTGGACAAGCTGAAAAAGAAGCGAGTTTCTTTCACAAAACACTTCTCATCACAAAGTTTCCAACTTCAGGGTGCATAACCAGGGGCCTTCACTGACCCCCTCATCTACCTCCCCAGATCTCCAGCTAAGGAGCCCATGACTTGTTTAAAGCTGGAGGCACAAAGATGTCACTTCTCTTTGTCCAAAGCAAGTGTTTATTTTCGTCAGGGCAGGCCTGGTTATGGAAGCTCTATTTTCAGACCTACTTGCTTCCACCGGGTCAGCGTCTGAGAAACAAGGGCTTATTTGGAGAGCTGAGGTGCCACTCCCAGGTCACTAGAGAAGCATCCTGGGGGCTTCCGCATAGAAGCTTCTCTCTACTACTGCAAGGAGGTTGAATATGGATTTGAAGTTGTATGAGGACAGAAACCAAAGGCAGGGTGTAATAGGCAAACCATTCGCCACCTCCCGGCCAGTGAACCTCTCTGGCTTCGGAGAAGACCCACCACAGCCTCGGCTCTGGAACCCTGGTCCGGTCCGCAGCGCCCGGTGCGCTCTGTTTGGGTTTGTTTGCCACTGTCTCCCGACAAAGGCAGCACCCTTGTCGCCCCCACCCCCACTCCTACCCGCTCCCTCCATGGTGAGCGTGCCAGTTCACCGTGTCCTTCGCATCCACCATTCTCCGAGGGGGAAGAGGCACGACCTACAGCCGCTGACACCCCAGACCCTTTCCGGGGCACTTCCCTCCACGGGGCCATTACGACCTGGGTGTCACCCCGAATTTGGGGGACTGCAAATTTAAAAATAGAGCATGTGCACGTGATTGGCAAGGAAGGGCTGAAGGGGGTGGGGAGTGCTGGCACTCAAGCAAACGATTAACATACACGACTCCCCCACCCCCTCTCCAGAAGAAAAAAAAAGGGGTGGGGGAAAGAGGCGCAGCTTTCACCCACCATCTTGCAGTCGTCCAGGGCTCGTTGGGTTTTGTGGGCGCTCTCGGAGCCGCTGCCCCTGCGCTCCCAATCCCCGCTCTGCAGCTGGGGCTTGCTGATCTGGAAGATCGAGGAGCGGGTGGACCGGCTGGGGCGCTTTTTGCGCCCATTCGGTGCAGAACTCATGCATACACATCCACCAAGCCGAAGCCGCTGATGCAGTGCGCCCCGGCGCGGGCGGCCCGGTACTTGCCCTGCGCGCCGCCGCCGAGCAGCCGGAGCTGGGACCAGAGGCGCGCAGCTCACAGGGTTGGGGCTGGCTGCGCGGGTGGGTAACCTTCAGCTTGAAGGAGAGCGGGGGAAGCGCTGGCTGTGCAGTGCGGCATCGCTTCCACTAGCAGCGAGGAATGGGCTCAGTCAAGTTCTAGCTCAGCAGCATTGCGGGCCCTGTCCCGAGAGCTGGGCGCGGGCGCAGGCTCGCATCACCTTTCCCTCGGCATGGACTGCAAGGCTGGACGAGAAGAAACGCGCGGCCCCGCGGTTCCGCGCTTCCATTCAGATAGGGGAGCA
>PVIY010030624.1:0-30760 GCA_004026745.1 Myrmecophaga tridactyla | reverse complement strand
TATTTGTGGGAGCTACAACCACATCTATATTATGTTACACACATTTTTGTCATTTATTAAAATAAGACCATATGTGTAAAAGTGGTGATTTATTTTGTAGAGCATAATTCATATGCAAGGATATAGTTATATATGAGGAATATATTCATATATATTTATAAATGAGAGTGTAATTTTCAAAAAGTACATACAAAACATTAAAGAAAAAATCCAACATTTGAAATTTTTTATATTTACTACTGTATGATGAAGATAAAAGAATGTGTCATTTATTGAGCCTTTATTACTGCCATCGTGCTGAGCATAATGATAGCAAGGCAACATGCTTACCCTAGATGAATTTAGCAATCTACTGTTTGTATTTAGTTCTTAGGACGTTAACACAACATTCTCACTTCTACTCACAGCAGCACCTTGTGGGCCAGTGAATCAGTGAATTCCTCCTCAAGAGACAAAAGTTTGAAGAGAGTTATGAAGCCCCTGCATGCAAGAGCTTGCACATCAATATCTAAAGCTAATCACAGAATCTAGAAACAAGATGTGTTTAAGACACCACGGTAATGAGAAATTGCTGACGCCCTCCTCATGAAGATCCAACATCATCACTGACCTGACAAGAACAAATCATGTGGACATTAGTTGGCAGTGCCAGGTCAGGTGAGCCTTTCTATGGGAAAAGCCATGCTTGCTGTAACGACTTAGGGCCTCCTTAGTGACCCCGTGCTGCTCGGAGATGCAGCCCTGATCTGCGTACCATTGGCTGCGGAAGCTCCCACTCCATGCCTAGCAACTACCCAGGGATTTCCCTGGAGGTCTGAGGCTGGAGGTTCTGGGCAAGGCTTCTGCCCTGTGAACACTAAGTGCATTGGTGTGATGATGATTTTAAAGTTAAGACATTCTCCAGCATAGGTGTGTGCATAATATTTTCTTTTCGAATCTGTGTTGACTTGCATTTTGTAAGTCTGTTTGTGCTGTGTTTACTTTCACTTTGCCAGTCTGCTCATGAGGAGGAGACTGTTGTTGGCCTGGGATCATTAATGTGGTCTTGGTGGGTTTGAGTCCCATCATGCATGACCCCAGATTTGTGGCTCCTTGTTGGTTTTTTATTTTGCATTTTTCAACCGGAAAAGCCGTTCGGTATTGAGAAACTCCTTGTTAGCATATTTTGTCATCAGAGTTTTTCTTTTTGCTTTTAAGTTAAAGAACCTGGTGATGTTGAGCAACTCCTTGTTTGCCAGCTTATCTTCATGGCTTTCTTTGCTTTAAGTTAGAAAATCTGTTAGCATCCTGTCTTGATGTTTCATCTTCGTGATTTCTGTTAGTGTTGCCTAGGCGTGAGAAACTCTCAGGATATACCGGCTATGTTTCTTTGAGTTGTATTTTAAATAATTAGTCTAAATTTGGAAGGGATCACCTTAAAAAATTAATTTTCTCTTGTAATGCTGCCTGGCCATGGAATAAATTAGAGAACAGTAAAAAGTAACCTAAAAATGAGACTTTACATTTCAATACCATCTTGCAGTTAGATTTGATTTGTAAAAGAGATCACAAATGAGATGAGGTGCCTTACATTGAGGCTTTTAAAACTGTATAATGATCATGAAACTTTGAAAAAGTACAAATTCTTGTAAAAAAATTGTAAATTACTGTTTCAAAAATACATTGACTAAAGTGGTTTAAGTAATTGACATTATTCTGACAACTTAGGTTTTGATGGTAATTGTATGTGGTGAGATGTTTGCTTAAAGATAGTTTCTAAAACTATTTTAGTAACTTACATATGAAGACTACAAAGGATGTGTTTTTATTAAGAGGAGAAAAGGGTTAGTTTTGTCTTGAAATAAAATTAATGGTTTTACAGAATGAGAAAAAAGTAGTACAAAACCTGAATAGATACAGTAAGTTGCAGAAGGTTCACAGACAGTCAAAGTTAGGAAAGATTTGATGGGCCTAAATATAAGATTTTTAAAACATTTAGTAGTAAATAATATATTGATGCAAAATTAAATTGTTGCTTTCTCTCCATTAAAGTGACAAAGATTTCTTGAATTATTGGTCTGTCTTTAGTAAAAAGTTATAAAAGATTTTGAGTAATCAATGTAAAAAAGCATAAAGTCTGTGTTTTATCAGAATAACTTCTTGAGCTTTATGTTGACTTTATCATTTCCATAGTTGTTTAAGAAAAATAAGTTGTCTCACTTTTTAAAAAGCTGTCTTTTCCTTATCATTAGCTAAATTGAAAGAAAAAACAAATATTGTTTCAAACTTAACAACTTTTAACATTTTGCTTTCACAAGATCAAACCCTGAAAGATACTATTCTATTCTAAACAGTTGCAAAAAGATTTGTTCTTTCAACTTATAAAAATATAGTGCTAAAATCATTAAGTTTATTTAATATATTTTAAATTGCATGAGAAATCTTAAGAAAATATCATAAAAATAAAAGTAACTTTTTTACCTTCCATTAGTATCTGATCTGTTTAATATTAAACAATTGTATAATGCCACTAGTCATAGTTTTCTGTTTCCTAGTGAAAATGTGGGAGGAAAGTTAAACCTGCTTTAATGAAGTACTTGCATGTTTAAACCAGGATCTCCATACTGTGCGTGTTGTCTTCCCATTTCAGTTATTAACTAGACCCACTTCTGTGGTCCCTAAAACCACATTAGGATCAGAACATCATTTTAACATGCTCCAGAAGTAAATGAGAATCTGTTGTTACTGAAAACACCTTGCTACTACAGACACCTGTAGCTCTGCCTGGTGGAAGGGGCTCAATTGCTTTAGCTCTTCAATGGACACTGCCTCCTGACTGGTTCTGCTGCATAGTGCTGGAGGGTGCTAGGAACCAGGCTGGTAGAACTCTGGAGCCCACCGTCCTGTTTCCCAGAGGAACAATGATGCTGCACTTCAAAAATTGTACAAAGAACAACTCTGGAACTATGATTGCCAGAGTGATGTGGTTAAAACCTGAAAGAGACAATTATTACTTAGGCTGCTCTTTGAAGAGTCAGCATATATAACAGTAAGCCTAACATCTACTGCAGCACAAAAAGGGACTTGTGCATTAATTAATATTAAGTGCTGTACCTACATACCTGATGAATAAAATAATATCTCCTCTATACTAGATCATATGCAAAGTGATATTAAATATGTTAAAGATCTTAGAAAACAACTCATTTTCTAAATAATTGATGAATTTTTCTATGAAATGTGGAACAGTTCTCTGAAGTACTTGCTGTTCTCTGAAGTGTTTGCCAATGCTTGTCTCATTGTTGCCTATATTGTCTTTGTAAGTTAATGTCTATAGCATCCTCCAAAATAATATAAAGTTTTCTTAACCATGATCAGCAGGAAGTAACTACAGAACAAGACCTTCATCCATTTTCCTTAAATGAGGAATCCTTACAAAATATGTCTTCCTATGAATAAGAAAACTAAAAATGCAAGGAGAAGAATTGATAGCTGGAGAATATGTGTACCCTAGCTGAGCTTAGCAATCAATTCTTTGTACTTAGTTCCCAGGACACTAACCATACTTTCTCAGTCCTACTTACAGGAATAAGATAACAGAATAGCATCAAGAACACCCTATGGTCCAGTGAATCAGTGACATCCTCCTCAAAAGACAAAAGTTTTAAAGGCGTTATGAAGACCCTGCATGCAAGAGCTTGCACATCAATATCTACAGCTAATCACTGAACCTGAAACAGCAAGATGTGCTTGAGACAGCATAGGCTTGAGAAATTGCTCATGCCCTCCTCACAAAGATCCAACATCATCACCAACCTGACAAAAATGAATCATGGGAATATCACTTAGTTTTGACCCCTATTCCCTTGCCTTTACTAAAAAACCCGTACTCACATCTCCACTTCGAACTGATTTAGGAAGATTCCTCCAGTTCCTTGTGCACACAGATACATTAATAATAAAATATGCATTATTTTTAAAATTGTGTAAACAAATCAGATATGGAAGTTTGTAAATGTTTAATAGAGACATCATATTCCTACCACTACATTAAAGGTACTCAGTGAAATTATGAATTGAGAAATTTGCTGGAAAATTCTGGCAGAAAGAAAGAATGAGTGAAAGAAAGAGAAAGAAAGGGAGGAAGAGAAGGAAAAAAAAAGAATTCACCAAAACCGACTGCATTGGTCATGGTGCTCTATCTAGAAAGCTATCTAGCTTTCAAAATAGACACATTCATATAACTTTGGAATTATCATTACTTTTTGTGAATTGCATTTACTGTTAAATAAAGTAAACACATATTTTTCATCAAAGTAGTCTCAAACACATAGTATATCAACATAAATGCCTATAGTTGAACTAATAAAGACAACCATTTGTTATTTTCTCTATGATATGTGTAGTAAAATAATTCATTGAACTTTTCAAAACAAGTGATTATCACCTGTCATTCTTTTATTGATCTGGTCTCAGAAGAATTTTCCAATTTGAAATGTAAGAATTGGCCGAGTCTTAAGCCTTCATAAAGTAGATATAATGGTACTTAAGTGACTTGACCCTCTTCCAAGGTGATTTATTGATTAGAAGAATAAATGTTCTTTCTGGCCAATATACTTCCTAAGAGAAGCAAAACAGTAAGATGATCAACAGCCATCTTAACCAGATCAGATTGACCACTCAGCAATTTCATCCATTGTTATTTTAACCTTATGAACCATGCTATAAAGCTAAATGGTCTTTCAATGATGTTGATTTGCTACTGTTTGCATAGTCAAAGTGAAACTTTTTTAAATGAAATTCAAATTAATTTGTCTAAAAGTACCATTTTTTTCTTTGAATAACAATTTATTTTAAATAGTTTTCCTTAGGGTTTGAATTATTGTGTGATTGTCTCAATCCATATGTAGAAAGAAGCTGGAATCTGGAACAGCAAAAGTCTTTTGGAATTGTCCTCAGAATTAATTGTTCTCTCTCTGCCTATGAGTTACCACTGTGATAACTATTCTTCAATCAGTGTTGGTAATTAGGACAGGTAACAGAAGGAAATTACATTCTTTCTCCTCTACTAGACTTTGAACAAAGATAAGCCACAGGCTTCTTTAAGAAATGTAGGTATATAGTTTATTGTTAAATTTAATTCTCTTTTCTTTCATATACTCACTATCACAATTCTACTTTTAATTCATGTTTCAAGGAATACATTGTGAAATCTTGTAAGAAATAAGTCACCAAAGAGTTGCATAATCTTAGGTACGGCTATTTCTCGTATACTATAATCAGATTCAATAACATGGATGTATAACCTAATTAAACCTGAAATACATACTAAAATCAATGCACAACTTTACAGGCTTTAAAAATGTGTGCAGGCTTATTTTTTTTTTAATCTTACTAATAAATAAAAAAAATTGAGATGATTTTACTTTTTCACTGTGGAAGCAATATACTAAATTTTAAACATTGAAGTGGTATTTGTCAAAATACTGTAATTCAGACACTGACTCAACATATATAAAATCAAAAGTCAGGTCTTATCTTTAGACAGATATCACATATTTTTACTATGACTAAAATTCATCCATCTCTGATTTTCTGTTTATTCTCAACACTTTGTGGAAACATGCTGATTTAGTTTGTAAAAGCTGCCATAATGCAACATACGAGAAACAGAATGGCTTTTAAAAAAGGAAATCTATTATGTTGCAAGTTTACAGTAGGCCATGAAAATGTCCAAATTAAGGCAAGGCTATGAAAATGTCCAAATTAAGGCATCCAGGGAAAGATAACTTGACTCAGAGAGGCCAATGATGTTCGGGCTTTCTCTCTCAGCTGGAAAGGCACATGGTGACATCTCTAGCTTCCTCTCCAGGCTTCTTCAACGGCTTCCCCAGAGGCATTTTCTTTATATATCTTCAAAGATTTCTGACTGTGTGGGTTCCGGTGGCTCTAAAGCTTTTTCCAAAATGGTTCCTCCTAAAGGGCTCCAGTTATCAACTCCACCATGAATGGGTGGAGACACAACTCCATGGAAACCATCTAATCAAAAGTTACCATCCACAATTGGGTGGGTCACATTTCTATGGAAACAATAAAAAAGATCCCACCCACCTATATTAAATGCGGATTAAGGCTTTTCTAGGGTACGTAATCACTTCAATCCAACACACATGCTATCTCAACTTGTGGGCAATGTAAGAATGATTTTTAAATGGATTAATATTCTCTAGCATGAAGTTTTGAGTCAAAGTTAATTTTTAAAAGAACTTTAGATGCAATAAAAATTTAACTCAAAGTCATTTTCCAGTATTTGAATTGCTTATTGAATTTTAATTATGAATAAAGAAATTATACTTAACTGCATTTACAGTATTGTTCAAATTGCTCAGCCAAATATAGAATTTGTTTACTCATGAAATTTAAAAAAATGATTATGCATTGTGCGTCAAGAATAGCAAGAATTTGCAGTGGGTAAATTTGTCAAATCAAATATTCAATTGATTTATCTCCTAGTTTCATGTAGCATAGCAAACAACCTGAACAACCTGATTACAGTAAACAGCGAAAATTTTGAAGGTAGGGCCATGCTTGGTACATAGAAGGCGCTTAATAATTGTTGAGTAAATGTTAATTAGACCTTATATTGTTTATAAAGAGATTGTTGCTCAACTCCAAACCTGCCTTTCTGGACTACTGAGATGCCACAGCTGCTCTTCTGCACAGTACCTAGAATTATCTGTGGCACTTATAATGCCCTTAATAGTTGTGAAATAAATGTTTTTGTTCTTGAGAAAATCAGTGAAATATATAAGAAATAATACAAATTGAATGTCTACTAGAACATAGTTGCTTCTTCCTCCCTCCCTCCCCCCTTCTTTCCTTCCTTTCCTTGTTTTCCTCTCTCTTTTTCTTTATTAATACAAATATTTAACAAATTAAATTTATTTTATTCCACTTAAATCACTAGAACAACTCTGGGAAGTAAGTATTATGATCGATATTTTTCATACAAACTGATTATGAGAAAAGTGACTTAAAGGCAAGATTTGTGAAGTCAAACACTTCTCATTCCATCATTCCTCATGATACAGCAACCTGGAAATAACTCAGCAAAAGCAAAAGCAGGAGGAACTGATTCTTTTCTTCTTTACTGTATAGTAAATGTCCTTTAATACTCAAACATCTTCCAGCTTCATTTTAATATCTGGGAGTTGGCTATTAATTTTTGGTGAAGAAATAATTGTCATAATATCAGTTTCTAATGTAAAAATTAGAAACTTAAATATTGAAACATAATTCAAATAGAGATGTACTTCTGATAATTTGACTACTAAGGTCACAGGACCATTTATTTTAGGATTTTAAAAAAGTTTTATTTTACCAGTCCTTAACGCATCCTGGGTTTCACAAACAGAGAAAGGAAGAAGAGCTGTTTTAAAGTATGTCATCTACAAACACTGAGTTGAAATGCAGCCCTAGAACTATGTTCTAATATATAAGTACTTTGATTGAAAAGTGCTTTACCAATAATTTAAATTTTAAAATATTTCTCATACTATATAGTAATAAAACCATGCATATGTGATTTCTATATTTAAATGTGGTTGCTAACATTTTAATCCATAATTGTATATTTTAATATTGTACAGCTTAGTCCATAGATGTTTAAAACATATTTCTTATATACTATTTCAGGTGCTGTAATCTAGGGACACAATAACAAAGTCATAGATTTTTCCTTCAAAGAGCTTAAGATATTTCAATGATTACTAAATTAAATAATGAAAAAATATACATAGGAATGAATATATAGAGTGTTTATAGGAGAGAATGAAACCAGGCCTTTGGCCACAGCCTATGTCTTTATTTAGATGAAGTATAGCTTCTGAACTATTAGTTATCCAGTCATCAGCAGAATGACATCTTTCTAAGTCAGTTTATAGGAAATTTCAGGGAATTGGTAGATTATGGTGTGCAATCAAACTTTTATTAGACTGATGAAATGAAAACCATTATATGAAAGGAAAGGCAGCTCAGATAATTCTCATGAAGTTAAGTTCTTTTAAACAATTAAATGTCCAAGGTAACATTTCTGAGCATCAGAATGGAAAGTGAAGGTGAATGCCTCAGTTTAAAGTAGACTTCAGTATGGACTAGACACAGCAGTCTAGCATTGTGGATTCCATCGAAATGTGCCCCAACCTCTGTCAAAATATTTTCCTTCATTCCTCTATAAATCTCAACTTGTGATTTATAGATCTATAATCTTCATTACTCTATAAATCTTCATTACTCTATAAATCTCAACTTGTGGGCAATGTAAGGAGAATGATTTTTAAGTTGATTAATTTTCTCTAGTACAAAGTTTTGAGTGAAAGTTAATTTTTACATTATATTTATTTTATCTGCCACTCAAAATTGCAAAGGCAAAGTTAAAGGCAAATCGAATTTTGTTGTTTTGTATATGATAGTACCATTAGTTCCTTGGGTTATTATAGAATTATTTTCTCTCTATCTGTAGGGTCTGAAAACTCCAGTAAGGTGTTTGTTGCAGTGTGAGTCTGTTTTCATTAAGGTTGCCTGAAAAATACTCAGACTAAATTTTAATAGTAGTGTCTTTTTTTCATTGGAAATGCTTTCTTCAGTTATTTCCAAATTATCTTTTCTTCTTCATTTGTTCCTAGTGTGTTCTCCAGATCAGTCATCTTTCTTCTCATTGTGAAGATTGCTTTATCTTTTTTATCTAAATTTTTAGAAATGTATCTTTTACTATAGTAGTTTAATTTTCTGTGCCATTAAGTCTTCTACCTAATGCTGGCATTGTGATATTTTTTAGTTCATATAGCATTGCCTTGCTTTTTGAAATTTTGTCTGACCTCAAAATACTCTATATTCATGATATGTATGTTAGCCTCATTAGTGCAACATCCTCTTGATTTTTGTTGAGAACACAAATCCTATACTTCCTGTTTTTTTTAACATGAAATTTAGTTTACATGAATACGTTTTCAATTCCCTTAAGTGGTTCCCTTTTCTACTGAGACTCAGGAACTTTTTAAAGACATTATGAATTTAAATGTCTTTAAATAAAAATTTATTCCCTCTGTTTACACATCCTTAAAAAATAGATATATTGGCTCACTGTATACATTCTATATGTCTTTAAACCCTTAAGTAGTACTGGAGCTGGGTTCTGTAAGAACTTGTTACAGATTCTTCCCTGATTTTTTCCTTTGACCCAGGATCTTTGAATTGTAAGAATTCCTTACTTATCTACAGAGTTATCTTTTGGTTGTTTATTTCTTTGGTTTTTACTAATGCAACAGCCTGGATGGGTGAGCAAGTAGGGATTAGGAAGGAAGATGTAACAATCTATATTCAAGGCAAGATGGGATATAAGGAGCAAGCACCACTGGGAAAAATTCACTATCCAATGATTACAGCATTGGGACAGCTTTAATAGTCAAAGGAATAGGTAAATTATTTGAAAATACCATTCCTCTTAATGGTAACACAATTAGATTAAACATGATACTTCAAAAGTTGGGTTTTGTTTGGTTACTTTTGTGTTAGGCTGCAACGCAAATTGTGCCCGCCTGTATACCCTATCCTCCTTACCACTTTGTGGCTAAGGAACTGGGGGGGGGGGGGGGCGGGAGATAGAGCTAGAGAAAAGAAACAGGGATTAGCCTGACCAAGAATGAAATTCTGGTGGACTTCATAATTAAAGTCCATGGGTGATACTGAAAAACAATGCAATGAATAAAAGCAAATACATTTTAAGGCTACCAAGTTCTAGTAAGTCATGGGTTAATACAGAACTGAAAATGGCCAAACGAAGCACATCATATTTGGGAGCCAGTGATTGAGAAGTAGGTTTATGATAATACATGTGAGAAAGTTGGATATAACTTCTCAAAGAGGAATGAAAGAACCAAGTGATAATAGAAAGATAATTTTTATAGTGTGCTTTATATAGGTCAGTTAGAAGAGAACACATGGGTAAGTTGACCTAAATTTAAGGATAAAAGTAAGAATGGACCCAGTTGAATACTAGGTGCCAGCATTTTGGCAGGTGGGCTGCTTAGCAAATCCATAATATTGGTACATTCAAAGCATGAGACAACTAGTACCTCAGTTTCAGCTGAAGTTTATAGATGGAGGCAAAAGTTTATTTTTACAGGTAAACAAAGGCAAGCTGAAGTCTCTTCAATAATACAAAAATTATTCAACAAAATATTAGTGAACTTTGCCATAGGTTAACTTTCCTCATTAATTTCCATAGTTTCTATGAAAAATCCAGCATTAATTGTGATTACGCTGAAATTTAGTTCTCACACACATAGGACAGCAAAACTAACACTCACATTTATTAACCTTATTAATAGTTATACCTTTGCCTCAACAATAGACTGAACATTTATAGAACATAAGATAAAATGTTTCCATATAAAATAAAGATTTTGTTCTCAAAAGTTAAGAAAAAAAGATAGGCAAACTACAAAATGAGTTGTTTTTGCTGTGTTGTTTATGCTTTCCTATTTGGAATAAAGTTCATTAATATCCCCATAATTGTTATTGATAGGACTTTATCTCATAGTGACTCCAATACTCCTTTGTAAAGTGAATTCTTATATCCAGTTGGCTACAAGCATAGGATTTGTTCACTTAAATCCATTTTAGAGAATTTGCTTTTTTTTTTTCAACTAATTTTGGAAATTAATGTGAAGGGCATAATTTCATAAAACATTGGCACAAAAGGAAGAAAACATTTTACAAAGTGAACACAACAGTATTAATCAACACTGTAGCCTTCAGATATTCAAGATCATTTTGCTGTTTGAACACAATCTATCAATTTTGGAATAATGAAGTATAGCAAAGGTCAAATTTGTAAAAGATGGGCTGCAAGAAGTGATGATGCTACAATAATCCTTTTATCCTCCCTCAACTTTAATTTCATTTTATTGAGTTTAACAAGGTGGAGGTCAGAAGGGATAACTGCGTTCTTTTTGCCAACACCCATAGAGCTGCAATCCCCAGAGCAGGGCATTACATTTAGTAATGAAAGAATATTGTCTAAGCAATCATTACCTTCTTTTATACTTTGAAGATATCAGCTAAAATGGTTGGGAGCTAATCCTTTAATTATTTCTGATTTTTTATTTTGCTTTCCTTGAATGTAACTTCTCAATTAACTAAATATTTTGTTTTCTTCTTTATGTCCTATATTTTAAAAATATATGTGTATTTGAAGTAACTTACCCGATAAATATATATATTATACAAGACAAAATATAAGTAAGAATCAGAAAAAGTGGGAAAATATAGGATAGAAAGCATAAGATGAAGTTAGGTTATAGTGTGAGTGTCAAAAAATCCCTGTCATATAAATTTTGCACATATTGAATTATTTCTGTTATTCGTCAGCTTGAAGAAACCATTTTCTTTTTTATTATTTCTTATATTTCTCCACTGTGGTGATTATACAAATTAAGCTATTCTAAAGGAAAGCAAGAAAAAATGCATTTGAAGTTTCCTGTTTATCTTGAAGATTCCTGAAAATTTTGTTTTCTCCATAACATGCACAGTTCTGTTTCAATATTTGATAAGGTTCAAATGATTACTCCCCGTGGGAAGCAAACTAATATTGCTGTCACATTAGTCTTGATTCTGCATATCTCCTGCTACATGACCATACGCCACCTTTGATAAAGAAATACTACATGGTCTACAAATGTCCACAAAATAAAGATAAATTAGCTGCACTGAAGATGTGCCTGCTTTTCTAGCCATGAAACTCAAGATGATTTTTCTCATGAGTTTTCTTTTTTTTTTTTAAACTGTGAGATAAAAAAAAAATCAACAACAGTCACTCCATACACACCTCTGGTAGAAATGCAAGATCATATAATGTTCTGCAGCAATATTAATATACCAGCATCTTTAGTTTATAACATCAGCATATCGTTTATATTGTTGGTGCAATACTGATTACAATCCATGAAGGAAAGGCCAATAATAGCTCAATGAAGTCTCCAATTATTTTGTGATAACTGAAAAAATTTTCCTGGGGGAAAAATAATTAGAAATATATATATTACTAACCAATAGACCCATGTGGAAGAGGTAGGCTCAAATCCACCTGATTCTAATATAGAATATTATAAAATAACCAATAGAGAACTTAAGTTGAAATGAAGACAGACCTGAATCTTCATGGCACGTTTTCAAATAGTATTTCGTATATAAATCACTTTGAATCATTAGATTGTATTGCTAATAAAACCAAAATATCAGATTCCATCCTGACATAGGCCAGCTTCATACAGATGGAAAGTATTTACTAACCACAAGCAGATTCCTAAGTTCTAACTAACTTATTTGCCCATCATTTTCAAGGTAATTCAAAGAGAGGATATACTACTCTCAATTATAACATCACTACTAGAAAAAAAATCTCTTGGCATGTAAGAATGATTGTATTCATAATAAAAATGACAGCCCTGTGATTGCATTGTCAGTAGTAATAATGAAGACATTATTAACTCATCCCTTGCTTATACCAAATGGCATGTATTGTGCTATGTATGTACATATTTGTGTTTAAAAAGGAAAAGGCACTCTTTCTTAAAAATATGGAGTCTCAATAAGTAATTGGCAAAAAAACCCACAAAGAATAAATTATACATTGGAGGCATTTTGGATACTGCACTGCTAGAGTGTTACCAAATAAATCACTTCCTACAAATCGTTGGTTGTATTGTTTATAAGGAAAGGTCATGAATGCATTTATGATGTCTACTTTAGTGTAGAATGCAAGTATATGTGAACTTTCTTTATAGTACTTAAATTATGATCAAATTTGCAAAGAATAAATATAAGCAGTGAACTCCCCAGTTTGGTTACAGGGGATACTAGAAAGGTCTTTAAATGATTTCTAAATTCAACAAACAAATAAAAACTCTATCGTTAGTAATTAATTTGTACTTTTAAGACTTATTAATCATCCCAGATATATTCAAAGGCAAATTATGTACATTGAAATACAATCTTCTACTGAAATGAAAATGATCCATACCTTTCCTGTTCATTATCTTTAAAAGTTTTAATTTTCTTTATAACACTTCTTACCACTTCACATTATATTGTAAATTTTGTTCATTGTCTTTTTCATTCCCAAGCCAAAGAACAGTGTAGGTATTTAGTGTATCTTATTCACTGCAACATCCCAGGCATTTTCAACAATATTTGGCTCAGGGTATGTACTCAATTAATATTTATTATTGAGATACATCTTCAAGGGATAGTTTGAAGATGGATTTAGAGGGACAGGATTACCAAAACTCCAAACATTTTCCCTGAAACCTTGGCTTGTAAATACGATAATAAACATATCTGTAGCACATAGGAAGAAAATAAATGATTTCTGCTTTAAGCAAAAAACCAAAAGTGCTCCTTTGAAGAGCGACACTCATTTTCAAATTACCAATATCTTTTTGGTTAATTGATCCTTATATTCAATTGTTGCTATTAATGCAGCTCTGCTTCAGGAAGTTCTCTATTTCTGTTTCCTTTGTTGCTCCCTTTCCATTCTTCCAAGTTTGAATGTATCCATTGATTCTCCTCACAATCTACTTCTACAACTTTTCCAGTAACTCTAGTAAATGCTTCTCTGCAGATAACACCAATTCTACATCTGATTCCAAATTCTCCAGCCTTACATTTTGATCTGGCTGTTAGACACAAATACGTGAATCTCTCCTCCTCTACTTCTCAAACTCTAGAACTAATTTGATCATCTAGAACTAATTTGATCATCTTCCTCTAAAACCTTGCCCTTTCCTCCTCTGTCAATTCTGCTTCTCTTCCTCCAGTCTTCAGATGAAAACCTGAAATTAAACTGAATCTTCTTTCTACTTCAGTCTTTACATAGAACCAGACTTCAAGTCCTATCAACCATGTTGTCATCCATATTCCTTTTTTTTCTGTTCCTTACTTGGATTTTCTTACCAGCACCATCAATCAGAGCCATTTTTCTAAACTTCTGACTTTTCTAGAGTCTGCCTTCTGGTATCCATATCTCTATTTCTTTCTCTATCTCTTGGTCTTTATTCAGAATATTTTATTCCTCCTAGCATACCTGTTGATATCCTATCCATTCTTTTGAGATCCACTCAACTATCACCATTCTTTTTTTTAAATGCAATTTTATTGAGATGTAGTGACATACCATATAATCATACAAAGTGTACAATCAGTGGTTCACATTTCATCATATGGTTGTGCATTCATCATCACAATCATTTTTTGAACATTTTCATTACTCAAAAAAAAAAAAGAAAGAAAAGGAACACCCAAAACAGCCATACCCACTCCTACCCCCCACTATTATTTATTTATTTTTTTGTCTTTATTTTCTTACTCATCCATCCATATACAAATACTAGATAAAGGGAATATAAGTCAGGGCATTTCACGATCACATGGTCACACTGAACTGCCTCCTTTGTAACTAACCTTTCTGATTTTTCAAGCCTCAAATAATCATGTGCTCTCTAAACCTCTTTAGCAACTTGAAGCAATTTTTTAACAGCACAGTTCACATATGCTGTTCAATGGGTGTTATTTATATCTATCCTGCCTATCCTGCTGAAGAATATGTTATCTAAGGACAATATAACAATTGTCACACAAATCACTATAAGTCACCTCAACATGATTGTCAAATAAATTAATGACTGAAATAAAATTGTCCTATTGAGCTGCTCAAAACATAGATTATAATAGAAAAAAAACTAAGTAAATAGGTTTGTAAGGACAAAACGGAGGAAGAGAGAGAAAATATCAGATACTGGAGATTATGTATACCTGAACAAGTTCACTTATCCTATCTGATATGTGGGTTGTTTTCCTATAAAGGGAAAAGTTGGCCCAGATGATCTCTGAGAGTGTTTCTAGCTCTAACATTTTATAATTTCACGAATCACTAGAGACTATCATAACTCAGTACAAGCACCAAAGCATGCCTCCAGCTCCTGGCTGCACTGTCCACTTTTTTCAGATTTCTCTGGCTATGCTCCTATAGACAGAAAGTCAAAGTGATAAAGTGGTTTAATTCAGCATGCAAATTAGCACAGCCTAGAGCCTAAAAGAAATCATGCTGTGGGCAGGTAAAGAAAATTGGAAAGATGATCCACAACTCTGCAATGTGTTAATTTAGAGTAAATAATTCCCTCATATATTGGAGGTATAATCTCCAATAATTGAAGTGAACAAAAATAGGGAGCTTAGGAAGTTATTTTAATATGTATGTTCATATTATATAAACAAATATATGCCCTCAATGTGATTTTATTTATTACTGTTCACTATATGCTTTTATAAGTAGCTAATAAGTAAACAGTTTTGGTCCCAGTTTTCACATTCACAAATAATTGGCAGGTGTCATTTTATATGAAAACTTAGTTTCATTATATTCAATAGAAATGCTGAGGTGGTGAGTGGAGAGGAGTTGTTTCTCTAATTCAATAAGACTTCAATTAATCATTCAAAGCCTAACAGGTTTCCTAGGTAATTAAGCTGGAACAAATTCCCAAACTACTTTGAGTTTTTTATGAAGGAATTTGGAACTTTTACTCTGGGTACATTAAAATATCACAAAACAAAGCTCATTAAGCCACAACATCTCATTCAAGCAACTATTACCTTCATTTTCCTACATTTCCCTATAGAGACATAAATTTGGAATTGTTTTTCTATTTCTGTTTGGTGTTTTCCCATATTAAAATATAGCACCTTTCACCATTCATTCAGTTGTGTAAACAAGATATCTAGATTTATTCTTGACTCTCCCTTCTCCTTTAATTCACATTTGCAAGAAATAACTATATCCTGTTGTGCTGCTTGGGATCCAAGTACCCTAGAAAATATGTTCTTAAACTCAATCTATTCCTGTGGTTGTGAACCATTGTAAATAGGAATTTTGATGAAGTTACTTCAGTTAGTACGTGGCCCAACTGACTCAGAATGGGTCTCCAATCCTATTGCTGAAATCTTTATAGAAAGGCCGGAAAGGAAACAGCCAGAAAGTGAAAGTCAATGGAAAGGTGAAGAAAGAAGCCAGGAGAGGCTATCATTTCATTGCCACGTGACAAAAAAAATCCAAGGACCAAGCAATAATCACTGGCAACCAATCCCCCCAATCTACAGCTTCTGGGAGAAAATATCACCTTAATGACACCTTAATTTTGGATTTCTCCTACCCTCCCTCAAAACCATGAGCAAGTATATTCCCATTTTTTTAAGCCAAACCATTTCATGGGATTTTCTTAAACAATGAGGAAATTAAAACACCCGGCAGTTGTGTTTTTATAAATTTCTCTCAAATTAATTTCCATGTCTATTTCCTCTGGTTTTCTTTTAGCTCAGGCTGACATGACCTTTTGCCTACAGGAGTGAATACCAAATCTCTTTTGATCAAGTCTTTACCAGAAAAATATGCAACCACTCTCAAGAATGAACATTTATTTTATTTCTTAAAAAACTATGCTGGTAATTTTATACTATTCTGTTTTTGAACATTAGAAAATGTAAAGCAGAAAGAACAAAAGGATAAGTTAAAGATAAATATTGCCTTTCTACATAGGTGGTATGGGTCTTCTTTATTGTTTATCCTCTGTCAGGGATGGTCCCCACTTAATGTTAATTCTAGCATTAATCTGGAATCCTGGTTAGAAGGCTTTGAATCTTACCCTCTACAATAGAATGATCTTTCTAAAATGTGAATATGTTCATGTCCTCCCTCAACTACAACATGTCTACGTCTCCTTTTTTCCCTGAGAATGAGATACAACCTCTTTTAAGATGTTTTTTTCAAGACCCCTTTATGAGTAGGATACTTACTGTTTATTTCTCCAGTTTCGTTGGCTGTTATTCCCAGACTGACACCCCAATCCACAAACCAAACCTTGTTCATGCTGAACTATTGTATATCCTCTAATGGGACTTTATCTCCTCACTAGGACTTTGCATATCCATTTCATTTTTCTTAGGACATCTCCTTTCTCCCTCCCCCTTCATCTGTTTAAATCCTCCTCATCCTTGATATATGTTTTGGTCTGCCAAAGCTGCCAGAATGCAACACACCAGAGATGGACTGACTTTTAATTAAAGGGGATTTATTTAGTTAGAAATGTATAGTTCTTCAGAAGAAAGGCAGCTAACTGTCAACTGAGGTTCCTTCTTACATGGGGAGGCACAGGGCGATCTCTGCTGGCCTTCTCTCCAGGCCTCTGGGTTCCAACAACTTTCCCCGGGGTGATTCCTTTCTGCACCTCCAAAGTCCTGGGCTGAGCTGCCAGTGCTAAGATGAATTATGCTGAGCTGCTTGGGCCGTGCTATGTTGAGCTCTTTCATTGGCACCAGCCAATTAAATCAAACATCATTCATTGCAGCAGGCACACCTCCTAGCCGACTGCAGATGTAATCAGCAACAGATGAGGTTCACATGCCTTTGGCTCATGTCCACAGCAACAAAATTGGGTACCTTCACCTGGCCAAGTTGACACCTGAACCTAACTACCACAATATATCATTTAGATTTCCTTTCATTTGGAAAATCTTTAAACTTTTAATAAATCTTAAGACTGGATTAGGTACATTTCCTATAGGCTACTTGGGCACATGAAAATTATCTAATGCACGACACTGGAGTTTGTTAATTCGTCTTTCACATTGACTCAGTGATTGTTACAATAAAGCCCAGGAATATGCATTTTAAAAGCATCTCAGATTATTCTTATGCAGCTGTTATGTGGACCACTGCACTACAAATATGCTTATTTACAGTTACATATTCAGCATCTTTCAAGAGGTTTGACACATAATAGGTGTTTTAATAAGTATTTGCCAAATAAATGAGAGGAATATGGTGAATAAGAACAATAACTGATTTCTAGATGAATGAAACAGTAAGAGCAAGAAAATTGCTATGCAGAAATTTTAAGATTTTTGAAAAATTTTTAGAAACAACCCCTTCACAACACTTACCACCCTGGAAATTCAAGTCTGTCAAATTCCGAAACAAAGAAAATAGCATACTTATAATGAATGGGATTACCTGAAGGTATCCTATCTGTGCAGTAACCAAGTGGATGGCTTTTGGCAGGCAAAAATTATGTTTCATATGGGTTTTGGTAAAAGTCAAATATAACTTACTGGATTAAAGATTGTAACTGGATAGCAGAAAGGAAAAGCAAAACCTGAGGCCACATTATAGAGGGTTTAATAGGATATTAGAGTTTGGATTACATTAAATTAATATGGCTTCCTAGTCCCTAAGGAATATTGGTTTAATTCAGAAAAATGACCAGACATGGAGGATTAAAGAGGTGCCAGCCCTTCAAGAGTGAAGATCATTTCCTGCCATCTTGGTTCCCTGCCCTCTGGACCATTTGCTTCATTTACTGCCTCCTGCCCAGTCTCAGTTGAAGGATGCAAAACTCACCGGCAGACCAAAAGAAAAGAAAGACTTGGCTCCTCAGGCAATCTTCTGGCTCTTCTTCCAAGTCTTCACTGAATTCTTTGAGGCCCAAGTGCTCACTGTCTCCCAGGACATGAAATATCCTCTCCTTTAAATAAAACCCTCCTTTAATCATCTTTCATCTCCCATAATTTTGCCCTCATAAAACTCAGTTGCATTTTCCTAAACCCAAACTCACTCTCCTTCCATCTTTCATAAGATGTTTGTTTGTTTGTCTTTTGCTTTTGTTTTTTTAGTTTGATTTTTTTATCCCTTAGACCTCTGTTGTTCTCCTTGGTGTTTGAGAACGCTCATAAATAACACTCTCCTTACCCCCAAATTTGTGATAAATGGAGAGGCAAATACATGAATAAGGCAGTTGGTGATCCAAATGTTAGCCTTATTATTTATAAGAGCAAATTTGCAGAATGGGGGTTACATCCTCAGGCAAGGAAGCTTGCTAATGTTTCACCCAAGAATTAATCATACACATTCTAGTCAATGCCAGACAGGGTAACCGTTTGCCTCTCTGCAAGGGTCCAAGTCATGAAAGTAAACACATGGAAAAATGAAGGAGTCCAGAGCACATATTCTATCAAGACAGGAAAATCCCCAAAATGCGAGGTCTGAGTGGCCTGTCTCAACCACACATGCCCAGCTCATCCTCCCTAACCCACCACTCAGTTAAGTGAATCTGCAACCCAGGGAAGAAATACATTAGATGGGAGGAGAAGTCAGAGTCCTTACTTTAAAGAATCCCCTCCCCTTTAGAGACATGAGGAGTGAGGAATAAGCAACCCATCCAACAGACTGTAGCCATTTCAATGAACATTCCTTCACCTCCTCACTTTAACTGTAAGCTCTCTTTCTGCTATATCTCCCTCAAACACAGTGTGCTTATTTTCTCAAACCCAAGCTCATGTAAATGATAAAATGGAATTTATGTTTCAGTCAGCAACTTCAATGCTACTTTTAAATTTTTACTCCTCTGCCATCTGGTGAAAATTCCTGTTATTTAGAGGCAAGTGTCACTGGTTTCTATTACTATCTAAACAGTACTTTTCCTTGGTGTTCTCTCTAGCCTTCATTAACTAAAATACTTGCACTGGGCTCTCAATGCCTCTCCACAGCTGAAGTAATATTATGAAAACACGGTGTCTTGAATAATATGTCTACCACACCCAAATGATTTATACCCGCAGCACACTGCAAATACACACACAGTGTGTCATCTCCAAAATCACTAACTGAAGTATGCCACTCTCCACAAATAACTTCCTCACTATATACCAAGGTAGTTCATCCTTGTAGGACAGTCCACCCCATTCATTCTCTCTAAATTTTAAAATCCATCAGCCTCTTTCCTTTTCAGTTCATGGCCAATGTTATGTCATTTCAGCACTATCTTGTAAATGTCTTTAATTCATTTAGGCCATATCCAATGATAAAAATCCTCAAACATGGATGGATCTATCTCTCTGTTTTCCCTGACTGTATCTGGATTGACAAGTGCAATTGAATTACTATAAAAAAAATCCACTGACACAAGTTTCTCCTAGAAATCAATAGAATTAGTCTTCTCAAGTTAATTTATTCCTTGATTATTCAAAGTATTACCTCAGTCTCATTAAGTCAAGTGTCTAAAAATTATTGTGAGAGTATGCGTGCATGTGTACATTTTCTTCATTATTACAATTATTCATCCAATGATGGTATATTTGCAATTGCATGCAAACCTATAACTGGAGACAGACTCTAGGGCTTGTGCATAGGAGTCCCAGCTGGTAATCCTAAATTTATAATGGCCTCAGAACATGAATATATGGATATAACTATTTGTGAACTCTGAAGTTCTATATAGGAGTTAGTTTTATTTTTATTATATCATACATGAAGGAGTTATGATTAGAATAAATAGTCAACATGCATATATAACTTGTCAAGTAGTAAGAGAAAAATCATTGGGTGTTTTCTAACTCTTGGAAATATTTTTTTCAACCTAAAAATTCCAAATAACATTATTACTATAATGAACATGAAGGATGCAGAGAAACATTAGTCCCTGAAGTAGATAATTTTCAGAGATGAAAGGTGAATTAGGAATTAGGAAAACTATCTCATTTCTTCATTGAACCAAATTTAATGGATGAAAATACATGTCAAAAATGGCAGGTGCATGGGTGGTTCAGTGGTAGAATGCTCACCTTCCATGGGGAAGACCCAGGGATCCGGGTTCAATTCCCAGACAATGTACCTAAAAAAAAAAAAATTAAATATAAGGAATTTGGGCGGTGTAACAGTGGTTCAGTGGCAGAATTCTCACCTGCCATGCCAGAGACCCGGGTTCAATTACCAGAACCCGCCAATGCCAAAAAAAAGAAAAATTGTTATAGTGAATTACCTTCAATAAGTTGACAAATATATTGTAGCCAAAAGGAGTGATTGACTATCAAGTGAATCAAATGTAGGCCAGATTTAAGGGTACCTTCAGTTCTTGGGGCTAATTAGAAATTTGGTTATTTGGAGACAAAAACAGTTAAGGGTCTTCATCAATTTGGACAATTGAAAAAAATAAATGATGAAGAAAAAAATCTCTTGTGCTCCATTAGACCCAGTTATTCCAAATTAACAGTCCCAAGTCAGATATCCTATATTCTTTAATATTGGTATGAGATGTGGGTCAGAAACCACGAAGTTATGTACATTTGTTAGTCTATTGATAATCTTGGCCTTCTGTAGTTATATTGTTTAAATTTTGTTAATTTTAATAAAGAATATGCACAAGATTCATAAAATCATAGACTATGAAAAAATAAAAAGTGATACCAGTGTAAATTTGGGCATGCATTTAAAAATTAAAGTATGAGGAATAAGCCGCAGAAAATTAAATGTTAGGTAAACTATAAGCTATCAAAAGCAATGTTTGGGAGAACTTAGGCTATAATTACTCGATAATTTATATCAAAGGGTTATAATTTCAGGAGATAATCAGGCCTTTTTAAAATAGTGATAGTTAGAATTCATGATTTTCTTTCACCTTTTCAATTTGTTTCAGAATAGACACATCCTTTTAGACTACACAGTGACAATTCATGAGTAAAATAAAAGCAAATGAACATGCATCTGCATGATAAACTTTTCAAAGACAAATTGCTATGAGGAAAAACTAGCAATCACTCTGCAGGGAGCAGCTATTGAATTCTACTATACTCCGATATCATCATTTTCAAATAATGTACTTAACCACAAAGAACAAAAATAATCAACTACTTCCAAACCATTAATTCAAATAAAATTTAGTTTTATATAAATGTCTCTATCAAGATAAGATAATGAAAATGAACACTAATTACCATAATAAGCCAAGGTTACTTCACAAGCATGTATTATTACCAGTTTGTGTAACTGAAGTCATTCTCATCATCATTAGTAAACACTGACTTACAATTTTATGCCGCATTTATAATACAACATTTTCAAAATAAGCCCTTACCAATACATGTCTAAGGTTATTTGCATTACAAGCTCTACAATTTTTTACTAACATTGTTGACTTCCAATCAAGATGGCAGTGTAAATTCAGGGTTCTAATAATGACCCTTTCAATTTTTAAATAAAATAGCCAATCAAATGGAAAAAAATGTACATTTTCGATAAATATTGAGTCTGAAACTCAGGAGAAATTGAGCAGGAGAAACAGAATTGGCAGTTATTTGCATATTGATAGAATTGAAACCAAGAAAGTGGAAGAGCTAAGAGATAAGTGAATTGGCTCCGAGATGTCAAGTAAGATAAGCGTCCACTGGATTTAGCATCAATAATATTAGGAGTGCATTGCCAACACCGTTGAGTAAAATGGTGGGGCAGAAGACAAAAAGGGTGTTAATGTAGAAAATTATGACTGTGATGGAAGGGGAGAGTTTATTTGGTAGCAGAAACTGGATGTGGGATGAGTGGTGGGAATTTTCTATTAAATTGCTTATTTTTGAGGACAAGAAAGACTTGAATGTTTTTTGTTTGTTTGTTTGTTTTTTGCATGGGCAGGCTCCGGGAATCAAACCTGCTGGGCCATGGTGGCACCACCCGACTTCAATATTTTTAAATGTTGAAGTAGAGAGAGGAAGATGAAGCTTAAAAAAGAGAGAGAAGGGATATTTGATGGAAGTCCTTGAGGAAAGATGAAGGTAAGAATCCAGAGCTTGGGTTATAGGATTGTCATCAGATAGAAGGAAGGACAAAATCGCATCGCTTACTTAGGGGCTAGATAACATAACTTCAAAATATTTAAAATCAGCATTTTTGGAGACACAAGAAAATTGATAGAAACCTCATAGTAGTAGAGGAGATTATAATTTTTTTATCGTCCTGGAATAATCAAATAGATGGAATAAATAGAGAGAGAGAAATAAAAACAGAATTCATAAATGCTAAGGGAAGATGATTGAATTCTCTTTTATTACTTTTTCCCTTTTATGTCCTCACAAAGAATTAGAGTATTGTTGGTGTTTGGTGAGCTTGGAGATCTCTGATGGCTCTAGGTTTTTTAGGACAGAGAGAGGAATACACATGAACCCTCCTGATCTGATCTCTCCCTAGATGATCTCATCTGTTCTCAAGGCTTTAAATCCTACCTATATGACAATATCTTCACTATTTATTTATTTATTTATTTATTTTTGCATGGCCAGGCACCCGGAATAGAACCTGGGTCTCCCACATGGCAGACGAGAATTCTGCCACTGAGCCACAATCGCACCACCCTAGTCTCACCTTTTTGATTTCCCATCCTAACCTCTTCTGAGTCTTAGACTTTATACGCAAATAGCTTTTCACATTTGCTCCTGATATCTCAGAAACATCTCATTTTACCACGGCTCAATAAAGTATTGATCTGTCCCCTATATTCTGTTCCTCCAACCAACCTTTTCTTTCCATAAAAATCCTCACATAAATTAGGAACCAAGGAGACAACATCTTCTTCTTCATCCCTCATTTACGCTATCACCAAATGTGGATGATTCAACTTTAAAAATGTACATATTGATGCTTCTGTTGCTCCACATGTTGACTGTCACTCTCCTAAATCAGGCTGAATCGTATCACAGGTGAATTACTAAAATTTCTTCCTTGTTTGTTCGTTGTGGTATTTTACCACATTTTAATCTATTCTCTGCATAGCAGCCTGAGGGATCTTTTGATAATTCAAATCTCTTCATGCTCCAATGAATAAGCTCATCAAGGCAATACCCTCCTATTTATCTATTTATAATAAAAATTCAAGGGACTTGACATACTCTATGTGTATTTGGACCCTGTGTATACTCCAAATTTATATCACACTACACTATTATCACTCACTCATCTCTCACACTAGACTGTAGACTCTGGCTTTCTGTCTGTTTTATTCACTATTATATGTTTACACTGTCTAGAGTTGTGTCTGACACACGCTGATAATAAATATTGAATGACTGAATAAGTGAATGATAGCTTGTTTTTAGGATAAGATCTCTAAACACCTGGAAAGGGAAATCAGCTCCAAGATCTGTGGCTCTGTCATGAAAGGGCCCATCAAAAGGGCCTTGATGTTAGAGCAAACATCTATTTTTTCACATTTGCTACCTGATGTGTTCTGGACTGATTTTTCCTCAAAGCATGAAGAAAAAGAAAGATTTAAGTTGTGAAATTGAACTTGGGGAGGGGAGGGATGGGAGTGGTAACTGGGAAAATATAAACTGTATTCATCCTACTTTGTTTCTGTGCTCTGAGCTACAGCTAATTCAAAGAACTTCCACCAAACAGTCTAGCTCTCTCAGCATCTACATTGGGTTTATATTAGGTCCACCCATCCATAGAGAGACAAACTTTTAGGCTCCTGACTGAAGCCAGGGAAGTTGGAAAATGTTAGGTGACATAAATATCTATAGCACAAACACAGAAAAGTTAAAGAGTTTCAGGGGTGTGCTGGTTTGAAATTGTTGTGTACCCCAGAGAAATCACGTTCTTTAACCCTGATTCAGTACTGCTGGGTGATATCTTTTTTTTTTTTTTTTTTTTAATGGGCAGGCACCAGGAATCAAACCTGGGTCGCCAACATGGAGGACAAGAATTCTGCCCCTGAGCCACTGTCGCACCGCCCCTGGGTGGTACCTTTTGATTAAGTTGTTTCCATGGAGATGTGGGTGAGACCAATTGTGGGTGAGACCTCTTGATTAGGTGTTTTTCATGGAGATGTGTCTCCACCCACTCAAGGTGGGGTTGCTTACTGGAGTCCTTTAAGAGGGAACCATTTTAGAAAAAGCTTTAGAGCCCTTTCAGTCATAGACCTTTGGAGATGCAGAAGGAAAATGCTCCTGGGAAAGGCTTATGAAATGAGGAGAGAATGCTAGCAGATGTCACTATTTGCCTTCATAGCTGACAGAGGTGTTCCAGATGGCGTCAGCTTTTCTTGATTGAAGATTACCACTTGTTGGTGCCTTAATTTGGACATTTTCATGGCCTTAGAACTGCAAACTTGCAACTTAACAAATTCCCTTTTTAAAAGCCATTTCATTTCTGGTATATTGCATTCTGGGGAACACAGTGAAAACCTGGGGAATACAGTGAAAACCTGGGGAATACAGTCCACATTGGTATGAAGGCTTATGGCCTATTCACTTATTTCCCCTCCTCTTCAGACTCTCACCACACTATTGTCTTCTTTTCTTTCACAAGAATATATCACAGTAGACATTCAGGAAGAGAATAATCACACATTAATCTGGATCCAGGCAAATAACATGAAAAAAACTGACCTCCTCTTCTTTAAAGCCACAGACAGCACCCATTTGAGATTCAAAGCTTTTTATTTGGGGAATGTGTTTTCATTCCATTCTAGGATAGGATGTCACCACCACCACCACCTCCCATGGCAGTGGAAAATCTAACTTAAATACAGCAAAGAGGTAGAAATAAATCTTTCCCATAATGAATGTTTATATTGCTACATATTATACAGATGTTTTTTTGTTTTCTCTTCTATTTTGCAATACTGGCATAAGTATTATTTTTTTTTTATTCTTTGTCCATTTGAACAGAAATTTAGAGAAAAGGGCAATCATATGCATTAGCATAGATCACAGTCTTCATCCAGACATCTGCAAAATCTGTTTATTAAGAAGGAAATTCAATTAACATTACATTTTGTGCATTTCTCATGTCATTAAATGCTGCTCAGGCTGACCTTTAATGCCTTTATGATACCCCCATACGTGAAAGTATGATGACTTATCTAACCGCCGCTGTGTTGTCGGTTATTTCAAGGAGCTTCAATTCTGCACTATTATAACGATGTCATGGATATCAGTGTCCATGAGTCATTGTCTGCATCTCCTTTTATCCCCTTAGGATTTATTTCTAAAAGCAGAATTAGTGGGTCAGTGACTGCCAATGCATATTACCAAATTGCTTTGCAGAAAACTGGCATCCATTTAAAACCCAATCAGGAGTATACGTCATGAATCTTACAATACATACAAAAATACTGGTTTTAGACACAATTTGTATACCGTTTTTGCTTTATTTTGTATTTAATTGCTTACATGACAGTTAATTTTTATATCACTATTATTCATTTATTTTATACATTGGGCAAATATTTGTTTATGCTGTAAAGCCTTTTTTCTATTAGAGCATTATAACTTTGTTCTTATTAGCTTGCAGTTATTCTTAATATATTAAAGATATTAATCATTTTCCTGTCTTATTTTTTCTAGTTTGTTCTTAGTTTTATGACGTTTAAAATGATTGCTTATAGATGGAATATTTATTTTTAAAATCGAATAAAGTGGATTGCTCTTTTATTTGTGATGTCTTCTATTTGGTAAAATTCATCATATATGGATTAATGTTTTTGTGATTATTTTGCAATGTCATATATTTATATCTATTTATTCCGCCTGGAATTTCTTTTTTGGTTTGTGTATCACCTAAATTTATACCATCTATATTGATATAATTTCCTATGTCTCAGCCATCTCAGCCTATTGTCTTGTGATGCTTTGTGTTATCTATTAAATCCCTCTATGTTCTAGTATTTTATTCAGATATTTTGTTGTTTTCCAGGCGCATGTTGGTATTTTGCACCATAGGAAGAATTATTATTTATTGACTCTGTGACACATTTGGATATGCAATAAGTCAAGACCCTCTGACAACTCCCCTCTTTACATTAGTAAAAACGTATCTTTACCTCACTCCAGTGGTCCTCCATTTTACTCGGAATAAAATCCAAAGTCCTTACTGTGAGCCATAAAGATTCTGGCCGTCAGCTGCCTCTCTAATATCATTTCAGGCAACACTTCATTTTCTGTGGCCCACCACAATGTCTTCCATGCCATACACATTTCCACTTCATCTGCTTCCCCTTTTTCTCCCATAGTTTCCACATGACTCTTGCCCTAATTTCATTCAGGGCTCTGCTCAAATGTCACCTCATTACAGATGATTTTCCTGAATACCCCATCTAAAAGACATCAGAGCCTTGTCAGAGATTCAGCCCTACTCACACTTTTGACTCCTCTATACCACAGAAGCTGAATGCCTCCAAACCTGCAAACCACACTTTCTAGACTTTATTTCCAACTAATTTCTAATATGCTTCTTCCACTAAGAGCTATCTCCACTAGGAGATATTAGTGATCTATTAGAAGGTGGATAGAAGGTACAAACCAACCACTCTGCTTCTGATGGTACCTCCAGTGGTAACAGCAGCAGACATTAGCATTGACAACAGTCATAGTTTAATAGCCTGTAACTGTGTGATTTGCAGCAACATTGGTGACAGAAGATCCCCAGCGTGAGAAACAGTGGGTGTCAGCCCCAGCAATCACAACACTGATGTTCTGGTGTCTCTTTTCAAAGCACTTTCTTTGGAAGTGCAGGCTCTGTTGCCTCCAGCCCAAAGACAATAGCAGCTGCCTCTTCTCAGGGTGGCATTCTTTTTCCATATTGTATCTCAAGCCCAAGAAAATAGTAGTGTATTTATGTTGAACACAACTTTTTCCTTCCCATTAGCTCCTAGGGTTGGAAGGAGCTTCCTGATCCCAAGTTAAGACACTCTTCCCTTTGGTTCTCCAGGCTTTCCAATACTTTGATAAAAATTCCCTGTATTAATTACCTCTCTAGTTGAAATGGAGTGACCTGATATACTACCCTCTGTTTCCTTGTTCAGGTTAAAATAGCTAAATTCTCCACATATACATCATCCCTTCTTTATCAATAACAGAAATCCCTGGATTGTAACACCTAGATACAAAGTACATTTCACTGACTCTCCTGCAGCTAGCTATGGTCATGTGACTATCTTCAAGATAAATAGGACATAAATGAAAGTGATATGCATATATTCTTCATAATGGCCTTAAAGATTCTTGAGAATTCTATCTTCCTTGCTTTCCTTGATGGGAAAGGGAGACAAGTGGCATGACATTGGAGAGGATAGAGTTTCCCTACCAGTCCATATTTCTCAACTCTGGAGTATTTTGTGAAAAATAAACATTCACCTTACTTTAGCCACTGTATTTTTAATGAATAATTGTAATAAATAATAACAATAGTAATACATAAGTGATAAAAAGCAAAACATTCATTAAAATCTGCTTCTGACAAAAATAAACTATGGGAGTTATTTTTATTCATTTTTGAAGTTTTGATAAGGTGACAAGAAAGGAATATTAAGGTCAAAACCTAAATGAAACCAAGGGTCTAGAAGTAAAGTGTAAGAGAAAAAATATTCAAACAATACAAAGTAAAGTTAGAAAAAAAGATACAAAGAAACATTGGCAAATATAAAGAAAAGAAATGGCAGTGATACACTGATGTTCTTATCAAGACTGATGATAAATTTAAATGCTCCACTGAGAAGACAAAAACTTGATTGACAAAATCCAGCTATATGCTGTTTAAAAGAAATAAAATTGCAACATAAGGTAAAAAGAATTTAGAATGAAAAAAGATGTTTCTAAAACTCATCCAAAATTTTTAAAAGGAAGTTGATGTAGATATTTTACTATGAAACAAAATAGAATTTGAGGGAAATTTACTTTAAAAAATGTTGGATAAACGCTTCCTAATGGATAAAAATTTGAGTCACAAGGAAGATCTATGGATTTTAAATTTGCCTGAACCTAATAATAGGCTTATAAAATGAAAAAAAAATTGACATAGCCAAGGAACAGTAGGAACCTCCTGCATTGTAACAATAATTTCTAACACAGCTCTCTCCAAAATCATTGACCATTCAAAAAAATCAATAAAGGTGTAGGAGGGTTAGATCAATATAATTAACCTTGACCTAGTGCATATATATATAGTACAGTGCAACTACCAATTGGAAGAACACTCATTCATGAATAGGCAAAAGACTGTTTAAAAAAAAATTGTCTTTATGTAAGGTCAGAAAGCAAGTCTTAACAATTGTATGAGAACTGATATCATGGAAGGTACATCTCTGACCAAAATGCAAATAAAGGATAAATTAGTAACAAAAGTATAATTAGGAAAACCCAGTTTTGTTTTCATATTAAGAAGCATACACCATTATTACTCATGGATCAAAGGAAAAATCAGAATGGATTAAGAAATCATCTGTAATTGAATGATAAAAAAGAAATATAACCAAAATATACCAAAAGTCCTATCTAATATTTTAAAGAAAATGCATCTAAAACACAGAAATAAGGCAAAGAACGGGGTGCATATTCTCAAAGTCATGTTTAAATATTATTTAAAAGGCACTAATCAAAGTTTTTTAGGTATATAAGGGAATGTTCCTTTGTTGAAATCACTAACTGTTGCTTTAAAACCAGACTTTGCAAAATTACGTGATATCTTGTACATTTTTGTCCTGTAGACATACTCTATTTTCAAATACCTTTTTAACCCCTATTCTGGTCATTCTCTAGGACACATCTTTACCATCTATCTTTTGCCTTCGTAGTGAGTTTGATAAAGCACTTCACTTTTGACAAGTGTTCATTCTGTATTTGTATGAGTATCATGCATTTAGCTTGTTGAAAATAACATGTTGACAATAACAAACTTCTTGAGATGCAGATGAATAAGTACTTTAGGAAAAAAGCACAGAATAGAGTTTATAGAATATAAGAAGGCTGAAAATTACTGACATATTTCAAAAAGCTGGAAATATAACATCAAAATAAATCCGAAGGAAATGGGAGAAAGAGAATAGGATATAATCTTATAAGAGCAAAAGGAACTAGGGTGACAAAGCCAAAAATTTGTTTTCCAAAAACTAAATGAAATAAAACATAATATCTGGTAGAATTTACTAAGAGAAAAGACTTGATAAATAAGTATGAAGGCAAACAAGGAGATATCTACGCAGTTGCAGATATTTAAAAGAGAGAAAACAAAACTATTAAGCTAAGGTATCAGAAAATTTAGGTTAAATGGACAAATTGTTAGAAAAAATATTTTTACCAAAAAACAGAAAACATGATTATTAATATACTTTCCTATAATAATTGAATCAGAAGTTGAAAACTGCGTCACTGAGTAGCACCAGGCTCAATAATGTAGAGTAAGTACTAAGAAATATTTTTTTAAGAAAATCATCCCAACTTCATACAGTGTATTTCAGAGTGTAGCAAAAGAGGACACACTCCCTTATTCATTTTCAGGAGGGAGCATATTCTTGAAGCCAAAATGCAATAAAGATAATATAAGAGAGTGTAATAATTATAGGTCTATTTCATTCACGAACTTAGTAGCAAAAATCTTTAAAAATATCTGTCAAATTGATATTTTTTGGAAAGTTTAGGAAAAATATAAAACCTTATTACCAAGTTAGATTTATTACAAAACTGCAAGTTTATCACTTAAAAATCAAATCTTATAATTTCTTTCATCATCAAATTAAACATGAATAATCGCATGATTAACATGCATGAAAATATTTCATAAAATTCCACTTCCATTCAAAATGAATTCTTGACAAAATACAAATCTAAAGATAAATTACAAAACAAACAAAAAATCAACTACAGCAAACAAACACTTAATGGTACAAAAATCTGCAACAATAGAATCATTTTTGAGTTTGGCAACTAAAAGCTCAATTTCTCAGATATTATTATCAGATATTATCCCAGATATTATGGTTGTGTATTACAAATTCTATAAGAATATTTAGATAAATTATTGGAAATATATTTTATCAATGTTGATATTGATCAACTCCCAACCCCCCCCCAAAAA
>PVIY010030623.1:0-30796 GCA_004026745.1 Myrmecophaga tridactyla | reverse complement strand
GGGCTGGGGGCTGGGGGGGGTCACGCCTTCGGTTAGCATGGCTCTTCCTCCAACCAGTGGACCGGCCCCTCCAGCCTCAGTTTCCCCATCAGTGAAATGGGGTGTTGAGCTGTGAGAGGCAGAAGGCGGAGACCTGAGGTCGTGTCTGGGCCTGAGGATGACCCCCCTGTCCCTGCCCGCTGGGGAGGGGCGATCTCGTACCCCTGTGTCACCTCCCTTCCTGTCTCTTCCTGTCTCTTTCTACGTCTGACCCCTCAACCCTGTCCTGGGCTCCCCAGGGCCCCAACACCCAGGTCAGCTCAGGCCCGGCCTCCCAGCAAGTCCAGACCTCAGCCCCCCATCCCCAGCTCCGTGGACCCCCTCGCTGACCTCGAAGCCCGAGAGCCCCACCCCCACCCCAAGACTCAGGGCTCCTCAGGGGAAACCGAGGCTGCTTCTTGAGCCATCAGGCCGGTGTGTCCATCCCCACAAGCGGGCGACACCCCCGGAGCTGGTTCCCAACCTGGTGCTGGCCCACGTCCCTCCCAGAAGCTGGGGCCTCATGTCCAAGGTGTCATCCAGCTGCAGGGGCGCCCGGGGGGGTGGCAGGGCAAGCTGGGGCACCCGAGACCCAGCGGCAGATTCGGAGCCCTGAGCTCCCGGCACACGCTGTGCCCACCCGGGCCAGCGCTGGACAGAAAGTCCTGAGGGAGTGACCCCATGCCTAGGACCCCGCTGACCGCGACACCCCGCCCCTCTGGGCCTCGGTTTCCCTGGCCATGCTGCGTTGTCATGGGGAGTGGATGAGCTGTGTGAGGCGCGTCCTACTGCAGGACTGGAGCGCTGGAGAGAAACGCCTAGAGTGAGCCGGGGGCTGGGCAGGTGGCCATGGCCGCCCCGAGAGTAGCGGGGCCTGGGGACAGCGGCCAGACCGGGGACCCCCCATTGCGGGGCCCTCCCCTCTTCAGCCCCCTTCAGACACACCAAAATGTACCCCACACCTGCCCCACCTCACGTCTGGTGCAGCCCCCCCCATGGCTCCCTCCCCACCCCCACAGACTGCCCCCAGGCCGCCCCACGCTTCCCCCTCCCTGCTCCCGCCCCCGCCCCCTCCCGGGTGGAGAGCCCGTGTCCAGCTGTTGGGGGGCCCAAAGCGCTGCACGGCTGCACGCTGGGCTCCCACATATAAACAGCTGTGGGTTGCGTTTATTCTGGCAGGACTTACCCACGCCGCCCGCTCCTGATGGCTCATCCCAGCTGCTCCGTGTCGCCGCGGTGGCCCACCGCGGGTGCTGAGCGGCTCGGGGAATTCCCGGGTGCCAGGCCCGCGGGGACGATGAGGGTGCCACGACCCCCAGTGCCTGAAGCCTGGGAACTGCCGCCCTCCGCGGGCACCCGCGGGGGGGTCGGGGGCTCCGTGCACACAGGCCTCGGGCAGTTCCCATGGCGCCCCAGGACCCTGCCCTGCCTGCCCGGCCGCTCTGTCTCCTGTCTGGACCAGCGGCCTCCTCCCCTGGGGCTCACCGGGCGCCCCCTCCTCCAGGGAGTCCTCCCAGCTGCCCTGGCACCAGCACCTCCCTTCGACAGGTCTTGCCCCGGCCATAATTCTGCCTTCACGATGATAACAGGACGTGGACGTGGACAGGGGAGAGGGGAGCAGGGGTTGTGTGTTGTGGTGCCCGGTTGTCCCTGACAGCCTGCCACACCTCAGCAGCCCAGCAAGCAGCACGGGATCAACCACTGAACCCTGAACAGTTTTACCGAACTCGCCCCTCATTCGCTGGGGCCGGTCCGGGGAGCTGGGGTGCAGCCATCAGCAGGAGATTTGCACCCCTCCCACAGGTGCTCAGCCTGCACCCCTCCCGCCCCTGGACGCCCTGGGGGGACCTCCCTGGGCCTGTTCTGTCATCCTCGCCCCGTCCCTGGAGAGGGCCAACAATGCACCAGCATTGGGCCTTACTCGGGGCCGTCCCTGCGGCCTGGGAGTCAGGGACGGGGTGTCACATCTGTAACTTTCTCTGTGTCTGGGGATCACCAGACGCCCCCGTCCCCCGCCCCCCGCCAACGTGAGGCGGCACCTTTGCACACAGCAGACCTGGCTAAGTCGGAATACCAAGTTGCAAATGATTGCTGAAGTGTACGTATGTCCCGACTGTGCGTGGGATATACTTAGACAGGTTTTGTTGTTTATCTGACGTTCAGCTTGAACTGGGAGCCCTGCCTTATCTCCTGCCACTCCCAATCCATCCCCATGTTCATTCGCCCATCCGGGAGGCTGAGGCCCAGAGAGGTTAAGTGAGGAGCCCGCGGCGGCCCAACCTGGGGGATGGAGAGAACTGAAGCACCCGGCACGGCCAGGAGGCCAGGCCCCGCGGGCAGCTCTCCGGGTTCTGTCCCTGCCGCGGCTGGGCGCCTCTCCTGTGACCCGATACCCTGACGGCCGTCACCTGATCCTCGGTAAACAGTGTTCTTGGCCGGCTGGCAGCCAGCACAGGGCCTGGCCGCCTCCGCCCAGCTCTGGGCTGTGCTGCGAGCCGCCGTTGCCAGCAGGTTCCGGGCAGGCTGTGCCATCCCCATGCCCGGCGACTTTGCACTGGGCAGCGCGGACGCCCGGGGAATAGCTGCAGGGCCTGGCGAGCGCCAGCTCTGGCCAGTGAAAGAGGAATGTGGTTTTTTCACATTTTTTAATGGTTGCAAAAATATCAAAAGAACAATAGATGACACAGACAGTGGCGTGAAATCCAAGTCTGGGCGTCGTGGGTGGTTTCTCTGGAAGAATGCATGCCGCTGGGGTGGGGGTGCCCCGGAGTGGGGTGCTGAGCCCGGGACGGGACCCCCAGCACCGGGCAGGAGCTTGGGGCTCTCACCGTGACCATAGGTGCTGGGGCCGGGGTGTACTCGGGCAGCCAGGCCCTGGCCTAGGCGTGCGTGGAGCCAATGTCCTGCCCTCCCGAGCCACAGAGCGCGGCTGGTCCCAAGGGTGATGTGTCAGGATGCTCTGGGGCCAGATGTGGCCTGTGCCCCTGCAGGATGCAGTACCCTGAGCCCAGAGGCAGGACTAGCCCAGGCGGAGGGACGGGGTTGGGGGGCCAGAGTGGAGCCAGGAGCCAAGCTCAGCTGGGGAAAGGTGGCCTTAGGGCTGGGGCTTTGAAGGGTGAGTAGAAGTTTGCCAGCCAGGGAAAGGCATGCCAGGAACGTGAGATTCAGCCCCATCTGGGCCGTGTGGCTTAAGTGACCCAGGCTGGACTCGCCCCCTGCTGCTTCCTCTGTCCGTGGGGGTCCAGAATGGCCCGGGTCGGAATTCTTCTGAGTGCCCCTGGGCAAGTGAGGTCACCACAAGATTGGTCCCAATTACAGGACAGGGAACCGAGGCTCAGCAGCGGAGGCCGCTTGGCCCAGTACACACAGGGAGTAGGCTGGTGGGAGCTGGGCCCGGGGCGTGCTCAGGACTGGGGGGGGTCACCCCAGGTCACTAACCTGGGGCCTGAGAGGCAGAAGAGGGCGGACTCAGGGGGGCTGGAGCAGTGACGGGGGAGAGGATGGGGTCAGGATGCAGGGCTTGAGGCCACCGAGCTATGGCTGCAGGCGGGTCCCAGGGCCCGAGGGCTCCCAGCACATGTGGTCACACGCGGGCACACACTGCACGCTGGCATGTGCAGGCACTCACACCCCCCACCCATCCCCAGCGGACCCCAGCCGCATCTGCTCCACGCGTTCCCACCCGCCCTGCACACACTCTGGGCATGGAGGGCGACTCCGCAGCCCCCACGCCGACACCCAAGTGCACACACGTGCCAGCCGTGCCACGCGGGAGGCTCAGGAAGTGCCGCTGGGGCTCCCTTGGGAGCTGGTTTCCTGTTTTCAAGAGGCCGGAACTGGCTTGTTCTACCCCCTCAGTCCCCCTCAGGCCCCCTGCCCCCCACAGCTTTGGCACCTCCACTCCGCCCCTCTCCTGCAGCGAGGTCAGACTGCAGAGGAAAGCGAGGCTCCGAGGGGGCCCGTGCCTGGGGCCGTGCAGGGAGGGAGAGGCTGGGTGGGGGCAGCACGCCAGGACCACCCCCAGCTCTCATCTGCTTCCTTGTTGAGCCCCAGACCCTGGGGTGGGGGTTCCCAGTTGGGGAAACGCCCCCTCCTGCCTGCACTGCAGCCCCAGGAGAAGGGTCTGGCTCCCTTCGGCCCCATAGACTGCACCCCACGCGCCAGCAGCCAACCAAGCAGATTCGGTCCCATCCTTGGGGAGGGGGTGAGAGAACTGAGCCCAGGAGCAAAGAAACAGGCATGCCCGCAGCTTCCAACCCCACGCCACTGCACCCTGGGTGGCCGGAGACACACCTGGCTCTCTCCTGCCAATGTGGTCCCTGTGGTGGCCTCTTCTTCATGCGTCAAAGCCCTGTGCCCCTCTGGCCATGTGTCCCCTCGCTGCCCGCCATGCCGGAGACCCACGTTTGATGTCTGGCCCATGCACCCCCAAAAAACAATGGCTAAAATGGCAAATTTCATGTCACGTGCATTACCACAATTTTTTTTAACTAAATTTATTTTAACATTTGTTCCCCCTATTATTCATCTTTATTCTATATGTTTTACTCGTCTGTTGATAAGGTAGATAAAAGGAGCATCAGACACAAGGTTTTCACAATCACACACATTGTGAAAGCTGTATCATTATACAATCATCATCAAGAAACATGGCTACTGGAACACAGCTCTACATTTTCAGGCAGTTCCCTCCAGCCTCTCCATTACATCTTGAATAACAAGGTGATATCTACTTAATGCGTAAGAATAAACTCCAGGATAACCTCTCAACTCACAATTAGTTTTTGAAGAAAGCATCTGCAGGGGTGTAGGCCCCCTCTGCCCCCCAGGTTTGGGGTGCCGAGCCCCCCCTCCATGTGGACACAGGACACAAGTCTGGCTAATTAGAGCCTTTGACCCCAGAGCTATTGGCTCAGGTCTGGGTAAGGGATTCCAGCTGGGCCAGTCGCCTTGAGGGTAACAGGGGAGTCTTTGCCTCCATGGTGAGAAAAGTAGAACTAGGAAGACAGGGAGGGCTTCCAGGAGGAGGGGGCACAGGGTCAGGGGTGCATGGGGCCAGGGGGCGCACAGGGCTATGGGGGAGGCACAGCGCCGGGGGGTTCACAGGGCTGGGGGGGTGCGGGCAGCGCTCAGATCCCATGTCTGGCCCCCACCTGTGAATCAAGACCTACCAGCCCCACCTGTGCCTGCCTGTGCCCACCTGTCCTACCTGTGCCCGTGTGTGCCCTCGGGCACCCACTCTTGCCCGCCTTGCCCACTGGTGCATGTGGCTGCTCTGCGTGTTGCCCCCACCTGAGAGAAGCTGCAGGCTGTGAAGGGCGCGAAGGGTGCACCTGGCAGGGGCCCCCCGGGGCGAGAACGGGGCTGGGCAGGGCCGGGTGGGAGCATCGCGGCTGAACTGGGAGGAGCTGACCGCAGTCCGGAACGCTCTCCAGGCCCCCTCCTGTGAGCATCAGGCCCTGGGCACAGGACCCACATCCACAACCAGGCGCGTTCAGCCCTGGGGTAGGGGAGGGGCAGGGAGTGCAGAGGGGCCTGGAAAGCCCCGGGCGGGCCCTTCGCAGGTGCCAAAGTCCTGGGATGCGGTGAGCTGGCCCCAGGCAGGGGGCAGCGCTGGGGGCCGTGGCCATCCTGTCCCGAGCCCGCCATCCCCAGCGCCCTGTTTGGGACAGAATGTGCTCAAGGGGACAGTGTGGGGTGCCCTAGGATTCCTGAACAGATGCCCGGCTGGGCCCCCTGCCAGCCCTGGCAGAACGAGTCCTGGCTGCCTGTCACCACGTGGGCAGGTGGGGGCGGGGCCCCTCGGAGAGGGCTGTGGGGGTCTCCGCACGGTGAGGGGCCTTGCAGTTCCCGCCCCGGGGCCCCTCGCCAAGTGTGGGCACCCCGCTCAGCCCGCCAGAGCCCCGCCTGCCTGCGCGTGCTGGGTGCACAGGACACAGCCCAGGTCGGCCCTGCTGACCCGGGCAGTGGAAGGCTGCGGACAAACAAGTGAACGTCTAAGCAGGAATTCCAGAACGTATGAAGATACGATGGAGGGAGAGAGAAGTGATGGGGGAGGCGGAGGTCCCAAGAAGGTGAGGCCCAGGCAGGGCAAGAGGCTCCATAGGGAAGAGCCCATTGGGCAGCGGGAATGGCACATGCAAAGGCCCTGGGGTGGGAGGCAGCTTGGGATCCGAGTCAGCCAGAGGAGGGCAGGTGGGGAGGGCCCAGAGGCTGGGGGAGGAATGGGGCCTGAATCCCAAGGGTGGAGCTCTGCCCTGGGCTGTCCTTTCCCTGCACCACAAATTCCGCCGCCCTGAGGGTCCGAGGGCAGCCCGGCCTGTCCGTGCCCATGCCCTCGGGGGATCCTCTCCTGGATGCTGTCCGCCTTGATGCCAGGGGCTCCTGGGTCCGGGACCTTGGACTTGAAGCTGGATCTTTTCTCTGGGATGCCGTGGCCAACAGGGAAATCACCCTGCCGCAGGCTGCCGATTTGGGTCCTGGGGACGCTCCTTCCACAGCCCTGGGACCTGACCCCTGGCTCAGCGGCCCAGGACAGAGGGGACGGGACAGGGCAGTGGGGGACCGCGGCGGGGAGCGACTGGAAACAAGGCTCACACTGGAGCAGCAGTTAGCTGGGGGCTACTAAAGAGTGTCCTAGTATCTCAGATTGGGAAACTGAGGCTCAGAGGCCGAGTGACCGCAGGCGTCAGGCAGCTCCGGAGCCTGGACCTCCTGGCGACTGTGACCCTAGCCCCCATCCCTGCCAAGCCCCCGGGCCCCCCTGGCAAGCATGTGGGTGCCGCCTGGCCCTGCCCCGGCCTGGGGGATGGTGCTGAGGGGTGGGTCCTGGCTGGGGGTAGTGGGCAGGACAGCTGACTCTCCCGGCCTCAGTTTCCCTCCTCGTGCGGCGCTGCCTCGACGCCTAGCAAGGATCAGAAAGATCACCCGGCACGTGGGGGCTGGCGCCGCCACAGTGGGCAGCGGCCCGGGTCAGCCATGGTGGATGCACAGCCACTCAGCCAGGCCGGATCCGAGTCCTGGACCGACAAGCAGCCGGAAAGTGTCGCCGTGGGTGGGCTTGAGGGCCGCGTGGGGCTCCTGCCTCCATGGGACGCGCAGGATGGGGATCCCCCCAAGACGGGAGGCTGGGCCGGGGCTGCTGGGGACCGCAAGGGGCTGCTAGCGGCCTGGGCTCTCCTTTGGGGTGTAAGAACGTTCTGGAAAGAGACTGAGGCGGCGGCTGCATGAATGGACCGAGGGACCTGAACTGCCCACTGGAAGGGCCCTGCGTCCGTGGATTTCACCTCGATGATAGAAAGCCCCTGGGGCGAGACCCCCACCAGCCCGCAGCCCCCGCCCTGGCGGCTCGAGGACAGGGCTGAAGGCCTGGCTGTGCCCCCTCTGGGCCCAGGTCTGCCCCGAGGGTGCCCCAAGAGCCTTGGGGCCCCCCTCCAGCCCTGCCTCAGCCTCTTGGCCCTGAGCCTGTTTCCCCTTCTTGATGACAGATCCCTCATCCCCCCTTGGCCTGGGATTCACTCCCGAGGTTCAGGACTCAGGAGGGCTGTGCATGCAGGTAGGGTGCCCACTGTCTGGGGATTAAAATTAATAATAAAGCGTAAGCTCCGTTTCTTCCTCCACACTTTTATTAAAAATAATTGCACGGACATGAACAAGTCCTGTTAAGGAATGTTCCGTTACAGGCAGAGGCAGCTGGCAGCTCGGTCCTGCCAGGACACAGGGCGGGGGGCTCCCCGTGTCACCCCAGCATATGGCTGCCCCAGGGCCCCACCTGCATTGATGCCTGGCTGTCATGGTCTTGACATTCCCCATCATTTTGGACAAGGGACACCACTTTTCCATTTCAAAAATAAGTACAACACCACTTAACTTTTTCTGCTGTTTCTTGCTTGTACATACAAAAATGTAATAAAATATAGAAATGTTAAAAAAAAAAAAAAAAAAAGTAGCCGCCTTCTGCGTCCTGCCCTCAGACTGGGACTCCTGGGCCTGTGGCCCAACACCAGCAGCTCGGGCAGTGGGATACTTGGGGAAGCCCCTACACAGTCCTGGCTTGGGCCAGGAATCTCTGGCTTTCAAAGTCTTTGAGGACTGGAGCCACTGCCTCTGCCACCTACAGTCCCCTGTAGCTCCAAGACCTACGTCCCAAACACCTCACCCTGGGCCCTCTCACCTACGTCCCAAACACCTCACCCTGGGCCCTCTCACCCACTGGACCCCACTGTGTGGCACCTGCCACCTGAGCCCCCATTTCACTCCCCTAAGATGAAGAGGGTGGGCTCCAAACAACGCTCAGCTCTGACCTTCTCCAACTTCTCCCTCTCACATGCCTGCCTGCTAAACTCCTATTCATACACCAAAGCCTCATCTAAAATGCCCTTTCCTCAGGGAAGCCCTCTGGGCTCCCCCTCAGGACTCTCCCAGACCTGGAGAGCCTCTGGTCCCACGAGGCTGGAGATGTCTGTATGTGGCTCTGCTTCCCTACACTGGAAGCTCCTGTGGGACCCCAGCACTGCCCACAGGCTGGACACAGATAGGTTTAACAGTCTCCCGGATCCAGTACTTGGCACTCAGTGCCTTGAGGACAGCCAGTTCGGATACGTCAGGTTCCAGCCCAACTCTTCCCCTATCCTGTGACCTCAGAACAGCCCCACCCCTCTCCGAGACTTGGTTTCCCCAACTTCAAAGCAGTCAGGCTGGCCCACCGGGGTCAATGGTGACCAGAAACATGTATATCTTCGTCCCGCTCAGCAGGTCATGCAGCGTGGCCTGATGGCCTCTGCAGGTGGATTGGGATCCTCCTGAACAGAAAGTTGGGGAACTGGAGGCTCAGGAAACCCCACCTCAGCCCCACACGGTCAGGGAAGAGGCTACCAAGGGCGCCACCCAGAGCAGACTAGGGCACAGGGTGGGACCGGGCACTGAAGTATGTATAGGAGTTTCTCCATTAAAACTTAAAATGCCTTTCCTGCATCTCCCAACACCACTGTGGTTCCTGGGGTCCCAGAGAGGCCTTGGGGATTCCCAGACCCTCAGCTCACCTCGGAGTACAAGGGTGGTGGGCGGAAACGGAACTCCTGGATATAAGCGAAGAAGGGGCCTTCGAGGCCCCTGGGGTCCTGCAGTGATGGGACTGGGGCCACCTCCTGGCCGGCCACCACCTCGGAGTACTCAGGAGGGGCTGGAGGGGGAAAGAGGGCAGGACAGGGTGGCAGAGCAGTTGGGGGAGTGGGGTTGGGGGGGGTTGGGCATGGCGACCACCCACTCCATGCAGTGGGGAGGCACTCACCTTCAAGCCTCTCGGGCAGTGGCCCCAGCCCCCAGTCCATCAGGAGGCTGGCGTGGCTGCCCACACTGGACGAGCGGCTGCCGAAAGGGCGCAGTGGGATGGTGCCAATGACCAGCGGCAGCTCCAGAAGCAGCTTGGACGTGCCAGGGATGTTCACACAGACCTGGTGGAGCAAGACGTGAGAGATGGAGCCCAGGCAGCCTCGGCCACACCAGCTGGGTCCCTCCTTCTGCAGGAGGTACTTCCCGCGCTCCCGGCCCACCCCAGCCCCCAGGGACCCCAGGCCAGGGGACGCCTACCACGAGGGCATAGTCCACGCGCAGCACGCGGCACTGCAGGATGGACGGGCCCACGGGGGGGATGCGCAGCGGCCGCCCCTGCCACCGCGCACACTGCCCGGGGCCCACGGGCTCTCCAGCCAGGCTGGCCAGCACCGTGCGCTTCTGCTTGCGGGCACCACGCGCCATGAAGGTCTGTGTCTGCACCACCGCCGCCCGCGGCTGCACGGCACGCCTGGAGCTGTTGTCCACCTCGGCGAAGACCGGGATCACCTCACCTGCGGCAGGTGGCCAGAGAGGGGATGAGCCTCAGTCTCCCCTCCCGCCCCCCAATGCCCCACCCCGCCGGGAGGCTACCTGGCGTATAGCCTTTGCGGTCGATCCTGGCGGAGAGAGAGACGAGGCCGCGGTCACAGTACCAGGCCCGGGCGACCTTCTCCCGTGTGCCCGCCTGGGGGGCCTGCCAAGGAGGAGATACCCTCAGTCACCGCGGGCAGAGCGTTTTGTAAAACGGGCCCAGGGTAAGGCCAGCCTTACAAAGCCAGAAATAGAATGGGCCCCACCAAACAGTGAGCAATTTGTGCTCAGCAAGCTGCGAAAACGGCAACCGCGGAGGCTCAGAGAGGGCGAGATGCTGGGCCACAGCCACACAGCAGGAATCCGCCCCCTCCCTGGCCCGGGCCGGCGGCCACACACCAGCAGGGCGGGCGTGTTGACATCCACCGGCTCGATGACCGTGAAGGCGGTGCTGGCGTGGCGGGCGGGGGCCCAGGGCCGGTGCAGCGTGGCCTTGACGCAGTAGCGGACGCTGCCGTGTTTGCCCTCGAACGACGTCACCAGGGTCCTGGGGACCGGGAGGGGGCTTCAGGGGTGGAGACGCACGCGGGGGGACCCCAAGGTAGGGAGAGGAGAGCCTGGGGAGAGGCAGCACTCTTGGGGCTCAGAGCAGTCGAGGGCCGGAGGCTTGGGGGCACCCCTCACGCCCGCACCCCGCACTTACGGGGGCAGCTGGAAGCTGAACGGGAACTCGTGGCGCCCGGGCGGCAGCGTCGTGGCCTCGCCGGTGTCTGCGGGAGGGACAGAGCAGGGTGCTCAGGGGCTGCGCTGGCGGCCCGGGGACCCCGCCGTCGGGGCGCGCGCGGCGCGGGGTCCCGGCGCGTACCTGGCGCGAGCAGCGTGGCGCGGTGGCTCACGACCTCCACGCGCTCGCTGAAGCTCTGCGTGTACGCGGTGCTCGCGCCCGCGCTGCGCGACTCGGTCCAGTGCGCGTGCGCGCGGCCCCGCGCGCGCAGCCTCAGGGCGCCCACGCGCGCCGCGCCCGCCAGCTCCAGCAGCACGCGGCCCGCCACGGCCTGGCCGCCGCGGAACACCGGCTGCTCGGCGGCCGCCCCGTCCAGCTGCACCGCGAACGCCTTTACCTTGCCGAACAGCATCGCGCGCCCCCGGGTCTCGAACCCGCGACGGAACACCGGCGGACACGCCCAGGCTCCAGACCGAGCCTCCCAACCCTCGCGCGGGCCGCGCCTTTATGCACCGCGGGCGGGGCGGGGCGAAACTGGGCCCCGCCCCCGAAGCGACTCCACCAATGGCGCGGCGAAGGGGCGGGGCTCCGCCCAGGCGCGAAGGGGAAAAACTGGCCCCAGCGGCCCCCGCCTGAGCCCGGAGGAAACTGAGGCACGGGGCGGCAGGGTCGGGCTCTAGTGGACCCTGGGGTCAAGAGGCGGAGGCGGGGCCGGCCCGAGCCTGCGGTCACTCTGCCCCCAGGCCTAGTCACCTGCCGGCCACCCCCTCAGACGTGACTCGGGACACGTCCAGCCCCGAGCCTCAGTTTCCCCGTCTGTGAAACGGGGGCGGGAGGAGGGAGGGGGTGGGGCCGCCCTCCTCTCGGGCGCCTGCTGTCCACCTCCCCGACCGCCTTGGAACCGACACGGTCTGGTAACCCCAGCCAGTGACCACCTCGTGGGGCCGCAGTTCCCCTCCGCTCCCGACTCGAAGGGAGTCGTGCGTCCGGAGCGGCTCGGGTCAACCCGTCTTTGCCCCTTTTGTGACCCTGTAACTCCAGCAAGCTCCTACCCGCCCGCTAGGGCCCCACTCTGGGCACCCCAAAGCCCAGTGGCCCCACAGCAGGGGCGGGTTCAGGGAACGCTGCAAGCATCCCCGCGACGAGGCCTGCCATGTCTCCCTGGGCCTCAGTTTCCCGAGGCGAGCCAACGCGGGGCTTCAAGGCGGCCGGGAGTGGTCTCCTCGCAGTCGGCAGGGCGAGGGTGCCCCCTAGTGCCGAGGATGCGCTGCTGCTCAGAGCCAACCCCCAACTCGGCGGACCCCTGGCCCGGCTCAGGGACCCCCGGGACCGCCACGGGGAGGCAGACCCCATCACGGTCACCCCGACCCGTGTTCGGGTCAGACAAGGACGAGGGGAATGGAGGAGGCTGGGGGGCACGCTGGGTGGAGCCTGAAGGGCTGCCTGGAGGAGGGGGCTCAGGGGCTGGGATGAGGCCAGGTGGGGGCACCCAGGAGGGGGCGGGGGGATACCCTGGACCCATTTCACAGACCCAGAGAAGGGCAGGGCCTCCCCGAGGTGGCACAGTAGGCCTGCCGGCTCACTTGCCCCAGCGTTTTTGTTTTTTCCCTTTTACATTTGCATTGTGGTAACGAAGACAATTTAGCATTTTCCATTTTCACCCCTTTGGAGCACTCGCTCAGTGGCGTTCATCACAGTGTGCTGCAGCCACCACCAGCACCCAGCACCTCTCCATGCCCTCCCCCTGCCTGCTGGTCAGCCGCTCCCACCTTCTGTCTCTAGGAGTCTGCATGTCCTGGTTATTTCATATCCAGGAGCTCCCACCTCCCCGCTGCACCTGAGCCCCAGCGCCCCGTCTCCTCAGGCTGACCGCCCAGCGTGGGTCCAGTTGGCGGGTGACTCCGGTGAACACTGGGGTACACGGTCCGCTGAGCCCGGTTCTCAGTTCTCTTAGGCCGATACCTAGCGGCAGATGCTGGCTGTGAACATAATTCTCGAACTTCCGGAGGGGCCGGGCCATTGTGCATTCCCTCCAGGGAATGTTCTCTGCATCCTCTCCAAAACCTGCGATTCCCCAAGGTTTCCCCCTTTCTTTCTTTCTTTCTTTCTTTTTTTATTCAAACGCTAATGATCCTGGAGGGTGGGAGAGCTGTCTTGCTGGGACTCGGTCACCCCTGTGGCTGAAGCTGAGTGTCCACTCAGCCGCCCCCTGGCTGTCTATGCTTGTCCTCTGGGACACGTGCTCCCGGCTTCAGCCTGTTTTAAACTGGGCTGTTTCTTTTTGTGTTGCGTTGCAGGAGTTCGTTACATGTTCTGGATATTAAATCCTTACCCGATTCTTGGGCTCCAAACATTTTCTCCATCAGCACGCTGTCCACTCTCTCGATGAAGTCCTTGGAGGCAGGAAAGTCTTTTCAATTTTAAGGATGTTTTCAATTTTAAGGAAGTCTCATTTATCTATTTTTCTTTTGTTGCCCAGGCTTTGGAGCCAAGTCTAAGGAACCGTTTGCTGGTTTGCTGAAGCTGCCAGGATGTGAATGCCAGGAAAGGGCTGGCCTGTGCCCACGAGGATTTAACACGCTACAGCAGGTGGGCAATTACCACATTGGGGGAGGGTGTCTTGGGGTGCAGACGCTGCACCCCATCACCCCACATGGGATGGCCGATGCCACCGTCCTCTCCTGCGTATCCGGGCCCTGCGGGTCTTGCTGGTTTCTCTTGGTGCTTTCCGTCTGCGCCCCCTCCCCCCAGCTCTCATGGGGGCCCACCCCGAGGGCAGGTCCCCGGGTCGCGTCCTCTCCTGGGCGTCAGGCCCGGCCCGGTGTTTAGGTCTTTGCTCCGTTTTGAGTTGGCTCCTGTGAGTGGTGTGCACCCAGCCCCTTGCGCCCTGCATTCGGGTTCCCGGCCCCCAGCACCGTTGGTGAAGGGACTTGGACTCGCGCATTGGGCGGTAGGAACGGAGGAGCTCGGCGGCCGGGTCCCGAGCAGACGGAGCGGGAGTGAGCTTACATGGAGCAGTCCTGGCTACCACACCGAGGCGTGACCACAGAGGCAGCCGGGCGACCCCAGCCTCTGTCCGCACTGTCCATGCATCCTGGGCAGGGCAGCCTCACAAACTGGGCAGTTCTCCTGGGGTCCGGGGGAAGCCCCGGCTTCAGTGACGCACTCCTGCCCTGGGAGAAAGGGGTCCCGGGGCTTCGCCGAGGTTGTGGGCACAGAAGCTGCTCACGTCAGGGCGAGCTGGATGCGGAGCTGCGTGCACGTCTGCGGGGCCTCAGGGGTCAGCAGGGGCCTTGGGGGGTCAGCAGGGGCCTGGGAGAACAGCAGGGGCCTTGGGGGGGTCAGCAGGGGCCTGGGGGCGGCAGCAGGGGCCTGGAGACCCGCCCTTATCTCCCAGTGCACCCACAGGGCCTGGCGGCTCCAGGGAGAACGCATCTGGAGGAGGGAGGATGCCCGCGACCAGGGAGGCTATGGACCCGGCGGGGTGAGGACGGGAGGCAGTGGAGTTCAGGCCACACGTCCTTCCACACCGGCCGCGAGCCCACGCTGAGGGGCGGCCGCCCTGGAGTGCAAGTCTGTGCCACAGGGGCAGCAGCTCTCCTGTGGCAGGTGGCTGGGCATGGCCGGACTAGCCCTACCACCTCCGCCCTGTGTGGGTCTGCGCCCCTGCAGAGGGAGACGGGCATCAGTGCCCAGGACCTGCCGCCACCCGCCACGCGGGACACTCCCGAGGCCATCGGCCGCCCCGCCGGGAAAGTGTCCGTCCCCCGAGGCCACAGTGTGCAGAACTCGCCAGATGTTTGAAACTCAGACCACGTTGCTTCTGTAATAGCAGTTTATCGCTTACTAAAGTGGCTGAGTTTTCGGGTCTGTGACTCTATTACGTGGTTTTAACCCCGGCCGGGCAGGGAGGAGGCGTTGCGGCCGCCAGGGCTTCCACCATTTTTCTTTTTGCACGGGCAGCACCGGGAACCAAACCCGGGTCTCCGGCACGGCAGGTGACAACTCTGCCACTGAGCCACTCTGACCCGCCCTTAAACATTCTTTAAAAAGCAGTTTTATTGAGGCATGTCCACACTTCGTACAATCCATCCAAAGTTCACAGCCAGCGGCTCATACTTATTCCATCTGCTATTAATATAGACTTTTGCAATAAATGTTTTGGGGAACTATATTATCACCAAATTATACAAACATTTTTACAAGTATATAGATAAGGTTTCAGAAAATAAACTCACAAGGTGACAGCTATACATATACAGTCACATTCTGAAAAATAATTCTCGGAAATAATTTCACAGAAAGCATGCTTAGTTATCACCAAAGAAAATTTTTGCAGTGTAAACATTAGATTTATATAGTACATTTTAAATGACAACTACAATTACAGAGATCAGATGGGCAAACGGACTAAACTTTTGGACTGTCGAGTCTTTATACCGCTTTCTGTGCGGGTTTTTTTTTCCATTGTTAAGGCAGGAAGGGTCGATTATCTTAGGATTAAATGACAAACGGACCACAGAATTTAACCTTGATGTACAGTAGACTTGTTTTGTTTCCAGTTAAAGCTAAAGGAGGTTAGAAATGAATGAATTAATGAGAAAAGGTATAATATAGACTCAAGCATTTTCAAGACTAAATTTAACTAGTTTTGTAAGTAAAAAAATAAAAATCACTTGGCCTAGATGTGAGGTTGACTTCTGAATGTCGATTTTATTCCATGGGTCCCTAGTCTGCTCTTGCATCAGTGCTGCGCTGCCGTGATCGCGGCGGCTTTGAAACGAGTCCTGCGGTCAGGAACTCAATGCTCCAACTGCGTTCTCTTTTTTGAAAGTTGGTTCTGGCTACTTGGGGCTCCTCACCCTTCCATTTGAATTTGAGGATTTTTTCCCCCATTTCTGCAAAGGCTGTTGGGATTTGACTGGGATTGTGTTGAATCTGGAAATCTCTCGGGTAGAACTGACATCTTCACCACTCAAGCCTTGCAATGCAGAGTTCTCAGCCCTGTAACGGTCCAGTGCTCAGTGTCAACCTCTTCCGCCTCTCTGCTCTAGTTTATTCCCGGGCTTTTATTCTTTTGGCTGCAGGTGTTTTCTTGCTTCCGGTTTGGGGTTCACTGCTGCGTGGCGGCCCACTGGTGCCCCCCACCCACTTGGCTAATTCATCTTTCCGCTCTGGAAGTTTGCAGGGCTTCCGGGGTGAGGGGGAGGGGGGCTACAGGGCCAGCCGGGGGCAAATGTGTGGGGCCAGGACTGCAGGTGAGAGCACCCCAGTATTTCCCCTGCGGCACCCCCGGAAGGAGGTACCTTAGCCCCTCTGTTCCCCTCCTCTCTACCCACCCGGCTCCCCCAGGTGGTCAGGGGAGGCCCCACGGCAGGGCTGGGGGCTGCGGGGGAGGGGGACAGCATCCACCCGGCCCATTTGGTAGATGCAAGAGCGAGGTCTGGCTTAGCTGAGGGGGGTGGCTGAGGAGGCCCAGAGAGGCCCAGGCCCCGTCCCAAGTCACACAGCACCCACGCTCCCGGAGTCCTTCCGCAGGCTGTGGGCGTGGGGGGGGTTACATGACTGAGACCCTGCCACGCACTGGGCGTGACTCCTACCCCACGCAGCCCCCAGCCTCCTCCCCCTCCGGGGGAGGCATCCCCCCCAACAGACACAACCAGTCTCCCCCACCTCAGGGATGAACCACAGGCTGTAGGCAGCGTGTGTGAGGGGGGCTTCCTGTGGAGCCAGGGATCTAGGGCTCTGTGCTAAAGGGGGCCCCGGAAGTCTCCCCACTCCTCCCAGGGTTCCCCCAGCGCAGGACAGGGGGCCCTGGCAAACGGAGAGGGGTCTCCCCGCGGCTCAGCCTCCAGTTCGAGGACATCCTGCACTGCGGCACGGGGGCACCCGGACCCTGGGAAAGGGGTCCCGGCCGAGGGGGGCTCACCTCGGAGCAGCAGCTGCCGCCGCTGCAAGTACGTCTCGGCGGCCGCGTAGTCGCCGGCCAGCGCGTGGACGCCCACGCTGCGGCCCTCGAGCCAGCGCGTGGCCGCCCGGCCGCGGGCCGCCACGTCGAGCGCTCGCACCCGCAGCGGCGCCGCCGTCTCCAGCAGCACCCGGCCGCACAGCTGTTCTCCGCCCCGGTACGCGCCGCCCGGGCCGCGCGCCAGCTCCAGCGCGAAACAGCGCACGCCGCGGGGGCGCATGGCGCGGGACGCACAGCCCGGCGCGGGCCGGGGGCGTCTGCGGACCTCCGGGTCTCTGCGCCCGTCCCGCAGCCTCGGGCGCCCCCCAGGTCCCTCCGCCCCCGCCGCGCGCTGCGGGGCCCCGCGTGGCGTCCTGGGACTTCCTGGTCCCCGCGCCGCTCCCTGACGCGCCCCGGGACCGTGCGGGCCGCGCCCCTGTTGTGGACTTCGCAAACCCCACGCCCTGCGCGGGGCTGGCCGAGGCCTTGGGGTCCGGTCCGGACCCTCTCGGCCCAGCCTCCCGCCCCGGGCTTCACCCCCCCCCCGTGGTCCCTCCTCCGGGCGTTGGCACTGCCGGACCCGCCCCCTCACTTTGTCCATTTCTTCCTGGCGCGCAGGACATGCGTCACCTCCCTGCGGCCGAGCGCGGGGCTCAGGGGGGCGCACACCTGCTCCTAAGCTCGACAGTGCGTTCCTGTGATCGGCCCCCTCCCCTCTTGGGCCTCAGTTTCCCCGGCCCGACCCGGGGCTAGTAAGAGGCTCAGCAGCTGCCTGACGTCCCTCCCCCTACGCAACTTGGCAGGAGGGAGGAGGCCTGTCCCTTCTGGGAGTGTCCTGGTTGGGTGTGTGGTTAGTTGCTTCCCCAAACGGGGAAACTGAGGCCTGTCACTGAACCAGGACTGGAACCCACGCCTGGCCCCGGCCAACAGTCGGCCCCCCAGACCCTTCTCATCCCTGGATCTACTCTGACCCTCTGAGCCTGGCCTCCACCCAGCTGGCCGGGTGGCCAGAGGCCTTATCGGAGCAGCCAGAGCTGTCTCCCAGGGTCTGCCCCTCCCTGCCCGTGGCCCCTCCCCTGCAGCGTGCACCCCCTCCGTGCCCCCCATGGGCTCATTCTGGCCTCTGGGCCCCCCAGTGTGAGCCCCTGCCCCACCCCTTCCCGCTGGGTGACCCCAGGTAGGGAACTTTGCCTCTCGGGCCTCAGTTTCTCCTCCAAGCCTGGTCAGGTTCTGGGAACGAGTGTCAGTCTCATCATTGCCTCCCATGGGTCTCAGGGGTCCCATGGCCGGGGGTTGGGGGGCCCACACATGGCAGTCAGGTGAGGACCTGCCCCCACGACGGCCCCTCGAGGACATGAACACGCGGCAGGCAGCAGTCGGGGTCCCGCTTTATTCGGGATTGGAGAGGACCCACCCCGGCCCAGGCCAAGAGAAGCCCAGGCCTCCCCACCTCCAGGGGTCTGGCCTGCCCTGTGCCCGGGGCGGCCTGGGGGCCCGGCCAGCGGGGTCCCACTTGGCTGTGGCCACACAATGGCCAAGATCGACCATCCAGTGGCAGTGAGGCATCACCCACAGCCCAGGGGGTCCCCAGGTGTTCCCCCACACGGGGTGCTGCAGGCTGCCGGGGCTGGGGGGCCATGGCCGGGCTGGGGGCGCAGGGATGTTGGGGGGCATATGGCTTGGGCCACGAGGCCGGGCAGGGCCTGCAGGGAGGCTCCCAGCGCATCCAGGCGGCTCTCGAGGGCTGCCAGGCGGCAATCCAGTGCCTCCTGCTGGGCCTGCAGCTCGGATACCAGGTCGCACATGAGGCTCTGTGCCTGCGTGGGGGACAGACAGGCACAGGACATGGGTGGGGAGACGGACAGACGGCAAGGACAGGGAGAGAGAGGCAGAGAGAGATGGGGGGTGAGAAAGACAACCCGGCACCACCTGCACCATGAAGCTGTCTTCCCAACAACTCCCTGCGCGGGAGGGGGGCCAGAGACGCCCCTCCCCACCCGCTCCTCCTCCAGCCCCGATGGCTCTATTTGCCTCCTCTGCAGTTTAAATCTGTGTAAAAGCAGCTGCAACATTAAAAGATATTTTAATGGGGAACCAAATATAGATTCCCAGTGTCTTAATCAATTGGATCTTCCGGTCACAGTGGACCCCTGCAGATGAGGCCCATGTCCGCAGGTGGCCTGACTCCACCACCCCCAGCGACTGCAAGTCCCCCCTCTACTGAGCGCTCCCCACCTGTCTCTGTCCACTCACCTTGGCCAGGTCGGCGAGCGAGCTGGCCTGTTCGCTCAGCTTCCGCTGTTCTACCTTTATGCTCCGCAGCCTGGGGAGACACGGGCAGGCGGGCAGGCGGGGTGGGGGCCCGAGGCCCCTTCGTGCAGCCCCCCAGGGGTAGCCCTGCGGGGCGCGCAGCCAGGGATGAGGTGGGAGAGGCAGGCCGACCCCCACGCAAAGCGCAGCATGCGGGGAACCCGGAGCGTGGGTGGGTATGAACCCTGCCCGGTGCCACCATGCTCCCCGCCCCGGAGGACACTTACTTCTGAGCCCTGGCAGGACCCGGCGGGGCAGAGAGAAATCACAGGGACATGTAACCTCAGCACGGCCGCCCCTGCCCACCTGCCACCCGTGCCCCCACCGCTGGGGGTCCTGAGGGGCCAGGTCCGGGCTGGGACTTCCGCCCGGGAAGCCTGTTTCAGGCAGGATACCCTGTCGCCCCCGTCAGCCCCTGGGGAGCCCCAAGACTGGAGGGGCAGGTGAACACTGACACCCCAGCTCTGCAGGGTCAGGGTGCATGTGAGAGCTGGGGGCCAACTGAGCGACCCGACAGGCCCCCAGGACCCCTGAGCTCACCCTGGGCCACCCGAGCCCCCTGAGCTGGCCACCCACTCAGCGCCCCCATCTCGCGCCTCTCCAGCTCAAGAGCCTGCTGTGGCTCTCTGAGGCCCGGTCCAGCCAGCCTGCCTCTGTGGCCGCCTCCCCCCGACCGAAGTTCCAGCCGCCCTTCGGGTCTCTGAAAGCACTCCATTCCCTCAGCCCTCCCCCCGGGACCAGGTTTTCTTCTAGGAGGGAGCGGGGGGTCTAAGGGTAAGTGAGACGGTCCTGCCCCAGGACAGAGGGACCCCAGAGCCGCTTCATCTCCTTGGCACCTCCACTGCCCCCCATCCCCAGGGAACCTTCTAGAAGCCCCCGTCACGGGGAGTCCAGGCCTGGCACAGCTGCTGGGGAGAGGATGTGCAGGGGGTGCCGTGTGCGGGCAGGATGGGGCATGGCCCCCAGGCTCCCCCAGCCTGCAGCTGGAGGCGAAGCTCGGTGGGGGGGCGCCCCGGGACCTGGGGAGCCGGAACCCCTTTCCTGGTCATGGCGCGGGGGCCGGGGGGGGCACCTGCCTCTCCTGCCCTGGTGGAAGCAGAAGTGCGAGGGGGCTTCCCCAGCTGCCCGGGTGGCCCCGCGTCCAGTGGCGGGACAGGAAAGGAAAAGGAAGGTGCTCGACCCTGGGAGGCCTCGAGGAGACCCGCGTCAAGGGACCTATCGGACACGAAGGGAGCCCAGGGAGCCCACGCCCGGGAAGCATCTTGAGCAGGCCGATCCCTAAGGGCCAAGGCCCAGAGCTGGGGAGGGGTCACGGCGGGAGCGGGTCTGCCTGGGGGCCAGGGGCGGTCAGGGGCTGGGTGGGCCGAGCTGGGCCCCTGTGATAAGAAGGCTGAGGAGACCCGCAGCTGGCACCACACCACCCGGGCGGGACAGGTGGGACCCTGCGGGGACACAGGTGGCCCTGGACACATGCCCTCAGCCGCAGCACGGCCAAGCCCAACCCAACCCCCGCACGAAGGAAGTCACAAAGCGGGTGATCTTGTCCTTAGGAAAAAGTCACGGGCATGGCACGTGTGCAGCTTCTAGTGCTCGGAACACAGGTGGGTAGGTGGGTGGGGGTGCAGTGAGGGGACAGATGGGGTGCGGTGAGGGGACAGATGGGGTGCTGTGGTATTAGATTCAGGTGTCAACTTGGCCAGGTGAAGGCACCTAGTTTTGTTGCTGTGGACATGAGCCAGTGGTACGTGAACCTCATCTGTTGCTGATTCAATCTGCGGTTGGCTAGGAGGCGTGCCTGCTGTAATAAATGACGTTTGACTTAACTGGCTGGTGCTTAAATGAGAGAGCGCAACGTAGCACAGCCAAGCAGCTCAGCAAACCTCATCTCAGCACTTGCAGCTCAGCCCAGGCCTTTGGAGATGCAGAAAGGAATCACCCCGGGGAAAGTTGTTGGAACCCAGAGGCCTGGAGAGAAGGCCAGCAGAGATCACCCTGTGCCTTCCCACATAAGAAAGAACCTCAGTGGAAGGTTAGCTGCCTTTCCTCTGAAGAACTAACAAAATAAATCCCATTTCATTAAAAGCCAATCCGTCTCTGGTGTGTTGCATTCCGGCAGCTAGCAAACTAGAACAGGTGTGGTGAGCGGACAGATGGGGTGCGGTGGGGGGACAGATGTCGGGTGTTGGGGTATGGGGCTCTCGGTGTGGGTTTGTACTATTTTGGAACTGTCCTGTAAGCTTGAAGTTATTCCACCATGAACGGTGTAAGGGGCGGAAAAGGCAGGGGTGGCAGTGTGGGGGAGACCAGGGGACGTGGCCGAGCGTCGCCATGCCTGCCCACGCGGCAACAGCTCCCTGTGTGGCCGGCTCCCCCACCAGCTCTGACACACCACTAGCTTGGGCTCAGAGCCCCTCCAGCCGCCACGCGCCCTCCCCACGGCCCTGCCCTGCTGTCCTGCCACGCCGCCGCCCGCACTGGTGGGTCCTCGGGCAGGGTCTGATTCCACAGGGGCTCCGAGCCCTCAGAGGGAGGAGGGGGCCCACGGTGTGGGCTGGGAGGTCCCCAAGCCTGACCAGGCCCATATGTCTCAACCCCCAAACAGGACATGGCACCTCACTGCCAGCCCCCGCCTTCCATCCGCCCTGCCTGTGGCTTTGGACCCTCCGAAATGGGCCTCTTCCAAACACAAAGGGCAAAAGGGTAAAAACCCACCCAGATTCTGAAGATTTAGCTCCACAGAAAAGAAATCCAAGGCTCTCCATGGTGACTGCTTCTGCTGGTCGCAGGTTAAAACGACAGTTTTGCATACATGGGATCAAGCGATCTATTAGTTTGTTTCGCTTGAATCTTTTTCGTTTTCTCACGTGGCAACTAGCAAAGTGAAAAAATGCTTATGTGGCCCCTGTGACATTCCCACCAGACAGAGCAGCGATGGCATATTATGGACTGCAGGCCCAGTCTAGAGATGCCTGTGCTGCAAAATAAAGTCTGATGGACAAGCCAGACCCCTTCCCCTATGCGGCCCTCGTGCCCAGCAGGGCACATGCCCAGCAGGCAGGGCGCTCAACCTGGCTGGACACTGGACCCACTGGGAAACTTAAGTCCCAAAGCCCCAGCTGCTCTCAGAATCAACTGAATCCTGTCAGGTGCAGCCCGAGTGCTGGGTTTCAAAAGCCTCCCAGCTGCCCCCAAACAGCAGCTGAGGATGAGAGCCAGGTGACAAAATAATTCTCTGGGTAATGGGATGACACAAGAAATGAGTCATTTCTAATTACCACACCTGATCATATGCACCAGGCCACAGATTCATTTCTGAGCTCCCTGGCAGCCATAGCAAAAAGGGGAAATTGCTTCAAAGTCCAAAAGGTAAAATCCTTCTATTTTTCTGGAGACTAGAGTATGCTCCCTGCTTATTGGGGACTGAACTGCCCCCACAGACCATTCACCTCCTGACCGGTCCTGAGCTGTGGCCCCCTGGGAAGAGGCCCTTGTAAAACACTAGGAGTGAAGCTGTGGCCCCATGAGCCCATTTCGGAGGCCACGTGGATGAGGGTGGGCCTGAGGCCACGTGGTGCGAGGCCTAAGGAGAGGAAATGTAGGCAGAGGCGCAGGCGATTGAGTGGGGAGGAGGAGCCATGAAACGGCACAGGCAGCCCAGGGACCCCTGACGGTGGCGGCGGGCAGTGTGGCTCGGTAAGCAGGGCCTGTGCGGACCCCGACACTGGACTCAAACCTCAAAAACCACGAGACCCATCAGCTCACGGAGAGACGGATGACCCAGACCAGAGAAGGCGGCCGGGGTTGCTCAGGCCAGGCCCATGCCTCTCTAACCAGGTCAGCCTGAGTCCTGGACCCCCACCCAGCCGGGAAGGATAGACACCTGGCCCGGGGGCAGGACGAGGCCCAGCAAGCTGCCTGGCCTGGTCAGCGGCCGGCAGACACTCACACGGGAGCAGGAAGGCGCTGCACTTACTGATGGATGGCTTGGAGGAACTTACGCTGGTGTTTCCGAACCCGGGCGTGGTCTGGCTTTTTTGTCAGCCTGGTGTGTTTGTAGATGAGCCACGTCTCCCTGAGAACATTAGCAGCGGCATTTTTCACCTGGATCCAGAGAAGGAAAAACCTTCAGGGGAGGTGTAAAATCCTGGAAGGTTCCAGAAACTTTCAGAAACATCCAGAACACCCTGGAAATGTCCAGGTAATTCTAAAAGCCCCTAGAAACGCCCTCCGGCGTCATGAGACTGTGTAATGGCCCAGGCAGGCCTACATCTGCCCACCCTGGGCCAGGCCCCTCCGCACTCCTGGCAAATGTAACTCGTGGAATCCACATCACATGCATTCTTTGCCTGGGGAAACTGAGGCACAGAGTAGTGACCAGCCCCTCACTGGGCGAGGCGGCCAGGAGAGAGGCGTGCCCAGAGGGCAGGCGGGGAGGGTTGCCCTCAACGCGGAGCCCAGAGGGGGCGGCGCTCACCCGCTTCGTGAGCTGCGTGTCCATCATGAAGTTATGCACATGCTTCTCCGCCTTGGAGAGCTCCAGCTTCCGGGCCACCACGGCCACCACGAGCGCCGTGCAGCTGGCCCCCTGCGGGGTGGGGGGGGGCGTCAGCGTCTGGCCTTGCGGGCCCAGGCCTCCTCCCTCCTCCAGGAAGGCCACCCTGACTGCACGCGGCCCCTAGGGCTGGGCACCGGCGGAAGGGGAGACTGAGGCCTAAGGAGGGGAGCCCGCGGCAGGATCAGCGGGCAGCGGCCCGAGGCCCTGAACTTCAGAACTAAGGCCAGCAACCCTCAGAGGGTGGCACGGCCAAATCCCACGGGTCCTTAGGTGGGATGCAAACGGCACTGTCAGAAAAAGAGGTGACGGATGAACCGGCGCCCTCACTGCCCTCCTGGGCGCGGAAGGAAGCTCTCAGGGAAGCGGGAGAGGGTTGCGCCGGGCCGCCCTCGGCAGACACCCTGGCGAGCGCCCCAGGACACATGACAGCGCCGCAGCAGGGAGACAGAGACCCCGGTTCACAGGCGCAGTGTGGCAGCCCCCAGGGTGGGACCCCGCAGGAGGCGGCCGGGGAGCCAGGGCAGCATCACAGGGCACCACAGGCTTAGGGGACCAGCTGGGGAGAGGGGGCCCCCGGCACAAACTGTCCACCCAGCATCTCCCCAGAGGTGGAAACACAGATGTCCGTGAACAGACGGATGGACAGACGGCCGTTCCCACACAGGAACATGACACAACATGGAAGGGTTCGCCCGGACCCCGTGGTCACGTGGGTGCACCCCAAAGACATCGTTGAGCCCACAGCGGGACCCTTAGAGGGGTGCCCACAGCGGAGGCGGGGGCCGGGGTAGGGGGGTGAGGGGGCTTGTCCCAGACCCACCAGCCCTTCTTCTCCGACCCCACTGCAGTCACGGGGACTGAGGGGAGATGGCAGGTCCTGGGGGGCTGCAGGGCTAGGGGGCCTCGGGAACTGGAGGCCTGCAGGAGTGGGGATAGAGGGACTGGGGCTCTGGGGCTCACTCAGCTTCTCTCTAGGGACGGAAGGACGTCCTTGGGGAGGCTGGGGGGCCAGCAGCATGGGGTCCAGCCTGAGCCTGGGCAGGGCTGGCCCGAGGCCACACAGCCAACCCAGGGGTCCTGGCCAGGATCGGGGGGCCCACAGGAGCCTGAAGTAGCTCTAAGGGAAACCCCACGGGGCCCACAGTCCATGGAGCATGACGCAGCCAGGCAAAGGTGCCTGCGTGGTAGCCACAAGGGACGCCGCCCAGCAGTCCTGGGATATGCCATGGGGTCGGTGGTGCCAGAAGTGGAGCTGGGACTCCATGGGGGGGCCTAAGGGGGCCTCAAATCTCTAAGTGGTGACCCCAATGTGGAGGGCGTCTGGGGGAGCTAGAAACGCCCCCCCCCCCCGAGGCGCGGGAGGCTGGAGCAGATGGTCACTAGTGAGTTACTGACGGGGGGTGGCGGTTGGAGGACCCTGGCATTCAAATGCGCAGGTGGACGTGGAGAGAAAGAAGCTGCCAGAGGGGGGAGGGGGGACCCAGTGATCAGACAAGGGAAAGGGGCTCCAGAAGCCCCCACCATGGGGTCCCACGCCGATGCAGGAGACGGGGTCTGCCTGGCCCACAGAGTCGCCTGGCGCACACTTTATACCCCAGTAGTAGCTCAGGACACCCCAGAAGGCAGCCAGGAACGGAGGGGCTCCAGAGGCACCGCCTAAAGCTGGGGGTCGTGACTGGGCACTCCCAGAGACTTCTGGGCTCTCTACCCAAATGGAATGACTGCGTCCTTGTGACAACCAGTGGGGAAACCGAGGCACAGAGGCATCAAGCCCCTCACTCCCGATCTAAGGGACGGCAAACAAAGCAGACAGCAGGGAACAAAGGGACAGAGACTGCCCTGTGCTCAGGGTGGGCCACAGCCTTTGGCCAGGACGTCCAGCCTGAGAGGAGATGTCCCCGGGGGGTTCCCGAGGTGTGGGTCCCACCTCCCCGCAGAGGGAAGGGGCAGGGTGGGCAAACGCGAGAAGGAGCTCTGACTCCTGGCAGCCCGTGAGGGGATGAGTTCCCCGTCAGCGGGGGTGTGCAAGGGCTGCCGGGGCTGAAGTCTGGGCCCTTACCATGATGCCGGTGAGCAGGCACACGCCCTTGCCACAGTAGGTGTGGGGCACCGTGTCGCCGTAGCCGATGGACAGGAAGGTGATGGAGGTGACCCACATGGCACCCAGGAAGTTGCTGGTCACTTCCTGCTTGTCGTGGTACCTGCAGGGTGCGGCAGGGCGGAAGGGCACGGTCAGCCCATGCTGTGGACCCCTGTCCCCAACCCCCACACAGCGGCTTAGTCTGAGGAAGGGGATGTCCCTGGGGGCTGTGGCAGGGGGCACCCCACCCCCTCCCCAATTCCCCACCCAAGCTGTCCTCCCTGGTTCCGACCGACCCCCGAAGGTGGACAGGGTGGGACGGGGGCACAGGGCAGGCACAGTACCCAGGGGGTCTCGAGGTCCCTGGGGTAAGAGGCCGGGCAAGGGGTCCTGGGGTTCTTGGGTCTAAGGGTTGCGGAGTCCTGGGTCATGGAGTCCCGAGGTCAGGGGGTCTTGGTATCGCAGGGTTCCAATATTCTAGGGTCCAGGGTCCTAGGGTCATGGGGTCCTAGGATTTGCAGTGTCCCAGGTCCTGGGGCCCGGGGTAGCAGGGTTCTGGGGTCATGGTGTCATGGGGTTCCGGCAGTTCTGATGTCCTGGGTCCCGGGGTCATAGGGGCAGGTCCTGGGGTCATGGTGCCACGGGGTCCTGGGCCCGCGGGGTCACAGGGTTCTGACGTCCCAGGTCGCAGGCCCGCGGGGTCAGAGCCGGGCGCCCACCTCTCGCAGATGCGCACGGTCCAGGCGGCCAACAGCCAGGAGCTGAGGCTACACACCAGCAGCGCGGTCCCCGGGCACAGCGTCATGAGCGTCTTGAGCGCAAAGCGCGCGTTGACGGCCACGCGGCTGAGCGCACCGATGCTGCGGCTCGAAGCGTCGGTGAAGGCGCGGCTGTGCAGGAGCAGCGCGCGGCCCAGCAGGTAGAGGCGCAGGAACATGGGCGCCGCCAGCAGCACGTCCACGTCTGCCTCGGCCGCCGCGGGGCGGGGCGCAGGGCGCGGCGGCCGGCCGGGGCGCGCGCGGCCGGGCACGGGGTGGACGGCGCACACGGCCAGCTCCAGCGAGATAAGCAGCAGGCGCCGTCGGCTCAGCGCTAGCCGCCAGTCGTCCGCCCCGCTGTCCACCATGAAGAGCTGCGGGGGGCGGCCGGTGGGTCTCGGCCCCGCCCCCCGGGTCCACCCTTCCCCCTCCGGGTCCCGCCCCACGCCCTCCCGTCTGGCGCCTCCCCCCCCAGCCCAGGGCCGCAAAGGTGAGGGCGGCGGGAGTGACTCGGCTGTGAGAGGGACCCGGCTCCACCCGTGGAGACGGCGCGCCCCGGGGACTCGCTGCCCTGCGCGCGGAGGCGCCTGCTGTGACCCCATTCTCAGGAAACGTCCAGAAGAGGCGGTGGGTGGAACTAATGCGGTTTAGCACCAATACTCGAATGCATGCAATGCCCCTGGACCGCTCACTTTAAAACGGGCTAGTTTATAGTTTACAAGTTGTATCTCAATTAAATTTTTAAAAAACCTGGGCAGGGTAAACTGAGGCGAGCTGTGACTGGAATGCACACACACCTGCCTGGACGTGCGTGTAAAGCACAGGTATCGATTTTCCTTTTCCTGGGGTGTCATTTTTGCACAGGAAACAATAAAGATGTTTCAAAATAAGAAAAAGTAAAAAAGACTCCCTTCCCTGAAACGACTGGAAGGCTGGTCATAAAGGCAGGTGCCGCCCTGGCCGCCCCGGGGTGCCTGCTCCCCTCAGCGGCGCCCGGGAGACCCGGAAGAGGTCAGGCGAGTGCAGCCGGGAGAAGTATTGGTAAGGGCTATTAGGGGTTCTGCAGCCCGAGGCAAAACCCCGGCTCTTGAAGCTGTTTTAAAGGTCGCTGTCTGCCTCCGCTCTGTGTTTTTCGCATTCGTTTCTATCTTTTTAAATAACATGTTAAAATAGCATCTGTGCGATGACTAAGTCTTTGGTACCCTCCTACATTCTCCACCTGCGGAAATGCCTCGCTCGCCTCACCCTGGCCTTGGCAGGCGCCCACGGCTCCCGGGAGACCGGGCTGCCTGACCTCTCTCTTTTCAAAACAGGCTGATTGGGACACGCTTCACCTCGCCAAGGCTACACCTCGGCGGGTTTTAGTCCATTCACGGTGGGACACAGCCAGGCTGAAACATCTTCCCATAATGCAGCCCCCCCCCAGCCACGCATCTGCCTTGCGTCTCCGTGGATGTACTCATTTATTCCGGACATTTCCTAGAGGGGAAATCGCACGGCACATGGCCTTTGTGGTTTTGGTGGCAGCAAGTCTCCAGGCTTGCTGTGGGCTCCTCCCTTTTCACAGCCGAGTCTCACCCCACCACCCACGGGCCATGGGGTGCCGCTGTTCGTCGGGGGACACTTGGTGGCCCCCACCCCCCGTGACTGAGGCTGCGAGGCGAGTGTGCAAACGTCCCCACCCCCCCGGGTTGCAAACGCCCAGGAGCCGAATGCTGGGTCCCGCCGGAGCTGCCGGCCTTCCCCTCACGTCTGGTGGCTTCTGGCTCAGCCCCCGAACCCCGCAGACCCCCGCAGTCCCCTCTGCAGCCCAACTCCCAGGCTGGGGCGCCCCGAGGTCAGAGGTCAGGGACCAGATCTGGTGCCCTCTGCCACCCCAAGGTGCTGTCAGCTCCCCCTGCAGCCTGGCCTGGTTCCCACTAACCCCCAAGCCTGGGAAACATGGGTCCCAGCAAACGAGGAAAGGGCACGGGCCTTCTGGGGCCCAGGAGACCCCAGATCCGCGGCCCCCTCTCGCCACCTGCTTCCACTTAAACAGTCAGCGGGAAGGAAAGCCAGCACCCGCTTCAAAGGGGTTCAGAGGCTCCCAGGGCGGGTTGAGGAGACTGTTCTGCTTCCTGGAGCATATGAGTTGTTCCACGTTAAGGGGCTGGGGTTGGGCCTGGGGCCCCGCGGCCACTGACCTGGACCTCCCGGGCGTGGTACAGGACGACGAGGCCCAGCAGGATGACCGTGGAGAGGCTGATGAGGCATTTGAGCGCAAATGAGTACAGAGACCCCTGGGCGGAGAGAGGGGACGTGGGACGGCGGGTGCTGGAGAGGCTGAGGCCGCCGTGGCCGAGTGCGGGCTGGCGTCGCCCGGCAGGCCCCGTCCTCATGCCCGAGGCTGGGCGGTCAGCGGGGAGAAGCCCAGCCTCGCGTGGGTGCAGCACCTCGCAGTCTACAGGCTCACCCTCGCGTGAGCCTGGAACTTTACAGTTTATGAGGCTCAGCCTCGCGTGGGCCCAGCACTTTACAGTTTATGAGGCTCAGCCTCGCATGGGCCCAGCACTTTACAGTTTATAATGCCCGGCCTTGCGTGGGCGCAGCACCTCACAGTCTACAGGCCCGGCCTCACGGGGGCCCAACACTTTACAGTTTATGAGGCCCGGTCTCCTGCACGCCCAGCAGCTCCCCGTGCACCGGCCTCGGGGCGGGGCCTACCTTGGCGTACACCCCCCAGGACAGCTCCGTCTCGGTCACCATGACGACAAGGCCGAACATGCCGAAGATGAGCGCGTAGTCGCTGAGCCGCTGCCGCTTCTGGAAGAGCGCCCGCCGCAGGCCAAGGCGGGGGCCCACACTGGGGGGCTGCCCCGGACCCCCGCGCCCGCCCGGCCCCGCGGCCTCTGCGGCCTCCGTGGCCTGGGCCTGGGGCTGCTTGCCTGGGGCGCAGCCAGGCGTGGGGTCGGGGAGGGCGCGGCCCAGGACGCCCGGCCCGGCCCCCGGCAGCTGCCCCCGGCTCATGGCCACCCGTGGCCCGGCATGGCCCTGTGGGAAGAGGGACGTGGTCACCCGGGCGGGCGCCACGGCACCGGATCCCTCGTCCACCCTCGCCCCAGAGCCCCAGCGGCCCAGCGTCCAGTCGCATGCCAACTCCTCCCACTCCAGCCCTCCCACTCTCCCCACACCCACCTGCTCGGCCGGCCCCACCTCTGGCCCCTGCCCCCTGCCCCCCCACTCCCACCTTCTGCCCTCTGCCCTGTCCTGTGCCCGGGACGCCCACTGATTCCCGAGCGACGCTGAGCACAGGGCAGACATGTGTCACAATGCCCGCTGAGGCTGGGGCACGAGCCTGGCAGCTCCCACCGCCCCCCCAGCGCCGAGTACACATGCGGACACCGTGTGACTGAGGGGTGAGGGACACCCTCGGGCTCCCCTCGTTTTGGGGGATGCATGAGACCCCACAACAGGGGCCAGGACCAGCCCTGGAGTCTTGGGGCCAACTGTGAAGTGCCCGGGGCCGGAAACCAGCCTCAGTTTCCCTTCTGGGGCCCCTCCCTACACAACCCTCCCTCCCCACTTGAAACCGTCTATTGCCATCAGACCCCCCAACTTCCTGCCTGCACCCCGAGGCCCGGAGGCCAGCAGCACACGGTAAGGGTATGGAAGTATCTCCCCAGCCCCTGAAGCTCATCCTCCCGATGCTACTCAAGCCCCACAAGGGGACGGACGGCTGGATAGGCCCCCAGCCCACACTGGGGCTCCAAGGAGCCACGCGTTCCCCAAACCCCTGCCTGGGGTGCAGCCGGCCCCGCGAACGACCTTCGGGAGGTTCCGGAGACACCGCGTGGACTGTGACTCAGCAGCCTGCAGCCGGCGCGGCGAGGGATGGAGGGGATGGAGGGGACAGGGCGGGGTGGCGGCCGGCGACAGGAGGCGCAGGGGCTTCAGCGGCTCACGCGAGGACACACATCCAGGAGCAGCAGGACAGACGCAAGGCAGGCCCTGCCAGATCCTTGCAGGACCGAGTGGCTTGCCTGGGACCCCATATGAGCCCGTCTCCCACCCTGCTGCCCCCTGGGCCCTCGAACCCCATGAGACCACAGGATCGCCAAGAAGTTCCCCCAAGGGTGAGGCGTCAGGGTGCCTGCCGCCACAGAGTTCACATAAGGTTTCTGGGGCGCGAGGCCTCCATTCCCTGCAGGCGGGCGGGGGCTCCGCGCAGCCCCCCACACCTAATGACCCTCAGCCACAGGCAGCCCAGCGAGCTGGGGGGCAGCTTCTTGGAGCTTCCCACGCCTGGAGGACCTGGAGCGCCGGGGGTGGAGCGGTTGCCCAAGAAGGGGACCCCAGTGGACGCCACTCCATGCTGGGGCCCCTCGGGAGGGGGCGCCCAGGCAGGTCCCCAAAGGCAATGAGCCCTCGCGTGGGAAATGCTTAGCGGGTCGTGAGCGCTTGCCACCGGCCGCCACCCAAGCGGCCTGAACCCTGGCTCAGCCCCCACTCCCAGAACCACAGAACGTTCTGGACACGTGGGCTCCCCACAGGTGCCCCGGGG
>PVIY010030622.1:0-30767 GCA_004026745.1 Myrmecophaga tridactyla | reverse complement strand
CCAAGGGCCAGCATCAGCCAAGGAGCCCAACACCAAAGTGGGAGTGATACATCACCAGTCCAAAGGCCCTGCCACAGATGCAGGCAGGGAGCCCAGCATTAGGCGATCAGAAGCCAGAACATGATCACGAGGGCCACAAACAAGAAGAGGCGTGACAGGAACTGTTCATCCACATACTGGGGCGTTCCAGGGACAGCTGATGAGTCAAGAGGGAGAAGAGGGATTTTTAGAATGCTGTAGTTGCGCATATTGTGCACAAGAGAATCCTGCACAAGATTTCCAAACCCCAAATAATAGCGGGCAAAACAAAAATATGTAGAATAATATCGCAATGAGGACACGGTCTTCAATTTGCCCTAAAACACTTTGGCCTATAGATGCAAACAAGAAGATTGACTAACAGGAAGCTCTTAGAGGAAATAATGAAAGAGACGTTACAGTTTGTTAAGCATCCTTTATGTGCTAAGTGGTCTGTACATATTATCACTTGCTGTAATTATTCCCATTTTGTGTAAGAAGAAACCAAAGCATTGGGGTGGGTGGATGTGAGGTGACCTGCCCTAGATAAGGTTATGCACTGATGGCAGAGCCCCATAGTCATTCTCCCAGCCTCTCCACAACACTGCCTCCTGTGTCACAGAGCCATGAGAGTCTGGCTCTGTCGAACCAGGAGGAGCCTCAAAGGGCCTCACAATGGACTACCTTCCTTCTCTAGAGGGCAGAACTAGGGCCCAGACAGGGAGAATAACTTGTCTCCCTCATTACTTAGCAGACTAGGGGGACTGGGGTGGAAAGCCAGGTCTCCACTCCTCTCTGCTTTGCGAACAGCTACCCTTGCGGATCCCTGTCCTGATCTTCTTTGGGAGAAGGACCGTAAGAGAATCTACATCCAGGATGGGCGAACTGTAGCAAACCTGAGAGGAGAAAACTTTCTGAGATTGTAGCAGGGAGATAATGCAATCCAGAGTCCAACTGGCTTTCTGTTTTAAGTGGGGAACACAGGGTAAGACTTGGGTCAGATTAGTTCCTGGGTGGGTTCTGGCTGCCTCCACAGGACTCTGTTCTTCCCTCAGAGCAGAACACGCTCTGCCCTTTGGGTTCTCCTTCCACTCAGAAAGCAACATGTGAACCGAGCAGAAAATTTCAAGGCATATACATAAAGTGAGGAAGGTTATCCACAAGATCTGTCAGTGCTTTACTAGATTCACAGGGGGAGTGCTCTCATGGATCCACATAGGCAGGCAGGCTACAGAGACTTATTGATGGCTGGCCATGTGTCAAGCACTAGGGGAGGGGGAAGGCAGGCAGCACCTGTGATGACCCAGGTGTGCATTATAGCCCCTGACCTGTGAACTCCTGCAGCCAGGAACAACACACTGGTTGTTTCTATATCCTGCACTGTCTGCATGAGGCATCAATAAGTGTAAGCAGAGCCGACCACCCATGGCGGGGCCCCTGATAAGGATCTGGACTGGGAATCAGACCATGATAATATCCACCCTGCTCTATACAAAATGCCCTCCTTAGCTGATGGGAGGGAAAAATCTAGCAGCACATAGCACACCTTGGTAGGGCTCCCAAAGAGCTGCGGCTTGGGACCAGTCCCATGCAGTAGCTCTGAGAATCGAGAGGTCCTGACTCCTTGCAGTTGCCTTGCCCTCCCCAGTTCCAAACTCTCAATGTGGGTATCATTAATAATTTTCTTTTTTTATGGACATAGAGTATATCTCAGACAACATTCCTGAGCATATTCTTCCTATAAAACGGAATTAAACACACACCTGTCCCACAGATGACGAAAAGGGCTCTGCACAGTGCCCCCTCCTCAGAAGTCATTCACGATCCTTGGTAGATTTGCCAGTAATCTAAAAACACTTCAGCATATTTTGTAAAGACTGATTACCCATGTAGTGACAATTATCTGTAACTTACATACTGCTGAATTCCAAGGAGGCTTCAAGTAGGATTACTAAGATATCTTTCTGATTTCTCAAGAAGATAGGATCCTACCTGGAGGAGGCCGCCCATCGTTTATGTTAAATGCTGTGGCAAATATCCCAAAGGGGAACGCCCCAATTCCAAAAGACATCTGGAAGCCACCATCTCCAAATCCAAATCCTTGAAAGCCCTGAGTAGAAGAAATGCAATTAAGAAGAGGAGAAGCCAGCAGGTGTCTCCTGCACTTGTCAAATGTAGCACATTATACATGTGGGCATTTAAACGCCTTCCTTCTGCTGCCATCTGTTCCAAGGGGGGTAGATCTAACTCCAATCTAGACGTCCAAGCCCTTCCTCCTCAATGGTTCCAGCTAAGGAACTGTGAATGGGCTAAAAAGTGCTCTATTCAAAGTGAAACAAGACAGGGCTCTTAAATCTCGAGGTTCTTTCCTGGAGTCCCATACTAACCAGGGACATTATATACATGTTTTATAACAGCAAAAAATGGGCACTAACCCCTATCCCAATTACAAGAGAATGTCAAAACAAGCTAAACATTATCTGTAATGTGCAGCAAAAAAGCAAAACCCTAATTAGCCAACAACGGAAGTCAAGAGCGAAACCTTTGTATAGGCTCTCAAAGGACCATTAAGATGACTGTGCAGCAACCCAGGAACGTTCTGTGGCAAAGTTATCACACAACATTTTTTGGACAAGATGGTCATAAGTACCTGAGAATATGAAGGTATGTGGGAAAGATAGGGGTAGTTTTTAACCCTCAAAATCTTCTTTTAATATTGCTATATATAATTTTCAAAATTTAAAACTTCTTTTCTGATTACAAAAGTAGAATGTGCTTGATCTAAGAAATTCACACATTACAAGAATAAGTCAGAGGTCTCATTACCCACCCTCCCACCTCACACCTCCCTCATGCAGGAATAACCACTGTCACCAGTTTGGTGTACTGTCATCAGCATTTTCACCCTATGCCTGTTCTCCATTGCAACACCGTTCACTGAAATGCTTCAGTAGGAATAATAATATTGTGAATCAATAACCACCAAGTTACAAGTGCAAATGATGTTCCAGGCACCTTGCTAAGCACTGGATTTCATTTAATTCTTGCATTAGCATTATCTGACCAACCTGAGGCTCAGGGAGGTGTAATAATTTGACCAAGGTCACACAGCTAGTAAGGGGTAGAGTTTACATCTAAAACTAGGTCAATCTGATTGGAAAACCCATGCCCTTAATTACTGTGCACATCTTACAGGAAATTTCTCTCCTAACCTGTCTCCCTTGCTAGATCCTTAAAGCAACTGCTCTCCATAAGGAGCCAAATGGCCTTCATTTTTAAATCCTTGGCAAGTCACAAAAACAGTCACTTCTTGTCCCATACTGAGTGGACTAGCATCTAGCTCCCAACTTCTTGATGAGTGGCACTACCTATAAAGCCTAATGACTGAGTTAATAAAAGAACAAACCTACAGGGAAAGAACACGCCAGTTTCCACCTCCTCAGTACAGAAATGCTGGGTCTACTGCTTAGACCCAGCATGGCTGAGTTTGAGGGCTCCTGGGACCTAGGCAGCCTTACCCGGGAAGGTGCAATTGTTTCATCAGGAATCACTATTTTATTAAGTGCAGTCCTGAGGACTGACCTCCCAGCCTCCCTTTTAGCAACATCTATACAATTCTACATGTCCTCACATCTGGTGGGTTTATGTTTCTAGGGCAGAGTACACAACAGAATCACTGGTCGTGCAGGTGCTTGTAAACAAATGTAAAAGGTGTGTATTGTAGTCATCACGGCCAGGGTATCTGTGGGGCCTGGATTCCTGGGTCAGGAGCTCATGGTCTGTGGGAATCAGTGCTGGGAAAGGTTAAAGTTGTGCTGCCTAGGAGTCAAGAGCAGGGACTTCAAACTCAGCCAGATCTGGGTTTGAGTCCTGTCTGTACGACCCTGGACAAAGTCACTTTGCTTATCTGGGCCTCGGTTTCCTCTTCTGTTAAAAGGGTTGATATGAGGCTCAAATGAGATCATCTATCTAAAGCTCTTAACATAACAGTTTCCATTGCTTTTATTAGTAAGGGTCATCTGGAGAAGAAAGCCTCAATTTCTAGCAAGTCAAAAACCATACTCTTGGGAATCTTAAGGAAATGCCATAATTCAAATAAAAAAAAGAAATGTGGGCAAAGAAGGTATGTGCAATATTATTTACAACAGTAAAATAAAGAATATATCAAAAGATTCTCCAATGAGGAAAAAAATTATAATGTATCAAAATTCAATGGAATGAACAGCCTTTAAAAATTCATCAAGAGGACACAGTATATCATGGAAAACAATTACAAAATAAATTTAAAAAGCAGCAAATAGAATGGTGATAGCTACATAAAAATACACATACATAAACATACAGATGAAAAGAACATGGAGTAATGAGACTATATTTGTGCTAGGATTCTGGCAGTGCGGGTGAACAATTTGCTTTTAAAGTTTCTTTGGTGATATTTTAACAAGAAATGGTTTTTAAAAACTAAGGTCTTATTTAAATGTGAAATTTTTTTGAGCTAGTAATTTTACTTCTAAGAATATACTCCAGCAAAATAACAATGAATCTGCTCAAAAATTTATCTATAAACTCATAGGAGTATTTTTAAAATAGAAAAAAAAAAAGAAACAGCTAAATGTCCAACAAAGGATTAGTTAAATAAATGTTAAGTCCATAACACAGCCATCAAACACAATATTACTGAAATGTAAAATCTTAAGATATCTTGTTGAAAGTCTCCCCTCTGAGAATATAAACTACATTAAGCAAGGGATCTTTGCCATGCTCACTGATATTTACCAGTGCCTAGAATAATGCCAGGGACATAGAAAGCACTTTAGTATTTATAGACTGAATAACATTTTAAAAGGAGCTTTACAAAACAGGAACCAAATATAGTGAAAAGAATATATATATATATTTAAATATATAGACACATACATCTCTCTCTTTCTCTCTCTCTCTATATATAAAACATACACAGGTGAATAGATCTGTAAAATTTGTATATATGAATATGGAAAAATGAAAAAGAAAAAAATAGAGCAGTTTATAGCAGTTATCTCTGGATGCTATGCTTATAAGTAATTTTTTCCTCTTTTCCTTTCTGTATTTTACATATTTTCTTTCACTGTTACAACAGGGAGAAAAACTGTAGGGTCAAGAGGGAAATTTCTAAAGCTAGGGCTCATTTCTAGAAGCTTCTCCTAGAATATTCCTCACCCCTCTGTTCTCCGGCTCTGGCCTCTGTCCTTGAGGACGGGGTGGGGTCTTCTCTCTGAAACAGAAATGTATAAAATACGTCTATTACCATATGCTGTGAGCTGTTCCCTGCCTGGACTGGGAGGCTCTTCAACCAGGCCAGACTGCCTTATCAACAGTCTCTCTCTTTTTGACCATGCCCTCTTCCTGCCCAGCATTTGGCCCACATGAACTTATGTCAAATTCATTCTACCTGAAATTGTTTTTCTGACTGTACAGAAAACCAGGGAGAAAATCAGTTTGTTTACCAGATACTCATCAGACTGCAGCCTACTCTTCTCTCAGAGAGCCTGGCCCCAGTTGGTGGTTATGAACGACGGCCAGACCCTTCCTGGGTCTGTGTGATACAGGGGTCATGGAGGCAAAGATGTCAGAAATACCCACTCCAAACCAAAACAGAAGGCAGCCTGTCAGCAGAGAGGGCTGACATTCAGGACCTCTCTGATCTGCTCCTATCTAACTTTAGTTTTACCTTCCACTATGCTTGGGCAAGGAGCCCATACCATTCTTTTTGCCTCAGAATTTTAGCCTTCCATCATTCACTCTGTGACTACTGGACTGAGGGCTTATTACACATTAGGCACTAGGCAAATGTTCCTAATTTTAAGATGTTACACAGAGACTCTACACTTCAGGTATTCATGATTTAAGGGAAATAAAACAAATTATAACCCAATGTGGGAAGGGACTTATTTAACAGAGATATAATCTAAGTGTGGTGTATGGTGGGAACATGGATAAGAGTGACTAACGTAGGGCAGAAAGACTGATTCAGGGAGGAGGTGACATTAGGAATATCATAAAAGACGGGAAGAAGTTAGAGGAGCAGGAGGGGGATAAGCAAGACTGGGAAGGATGAAAGAGGCAGAGGCAGAGCACATACAAAGCCTCATCACTATGAAGGGCACGTTCCTGCAAGAGAAAGCAATATGTCCAGTGTACAGGGTATGCTGGGGTGGAGTGGAGGAAGGCGAGAGATGCTGCCACACGTGTCAGGAGATACCAGACCACATAGGGCTTTCAGCACTTGTGTTTTGTAGAATGCTGAACCCACCCAGGCCTCCATTTCCAGGAATGCCCCAGCTCCACAAAGCCTTCCAGACACCCATCCCTTTTCCCTGCCTATTTTATATACCTCTGTTTTTGCTGTCCATCCTGCTTCCCAGACTTCTCCTTCACAGCCCTTTGCACACTCACAAATGTGCTGTTTGGGGCATGCTGGGTTGCAGGCCCATTGCACTGCCTCCCTACCAGGAGACAGCCATCTGTATTAACTTAGCTCCCCTCCCTTCTTGGCTGGTGCCCACCTGGATCCCAACTGCCTCAGAGCTAAGTAGTCAGCAAGAACTCAGTAAAAGGTGGGGGTGACCTCTGTACGTGGGACATGACTCCCAGGGGTGTGGACCTTCTGGCAACGTGGGACAGAAATACTAGAATGAGCTGGGACTCAGCACCAAAGGACTGAGAAAACCTTCTTGATCAAAAAGGGGAAGAGAGAAATGAGACAAAATAAAGCGTCAATGGCTGAGAGATTCCAGAGTTGAGAGGTTATCCTGGAGGTTATTCTTATGCATTAAATAGATATCACCTTGTTAGTCAAGATGTAGTAGAGAGGCTGGAGGGAAATGCCTGAAAATGTAGAGCTGTGTTCCAGTAGCCATGTTTCTTGAAGATGACTGTATAATGATATAGCTTTCACAATGTGACTGTGTGACTGTGAAAACCTTGTGTCTGATGCTTCTTTTATCTACTGTATGGACAGATGAATAAAACATATGGATTAAAAATAAATAAATACTAGAGGGAACAAATGTTAAAATAAATTTAGTAGATTGAAATGCTAGTGATCAATGAAAGGGAGGGGTAAGGGGTATGATATGTATGAATTTTTTTCTGTTTTCTTTTTATTTCTTTTTCTGAATTGATGCAAATGTTCAAAGAAACGATCATAATGATGAATAAAAAAAAAGGTGGGGGTGATATTGAATAGAAGTGAATTCACATCCAAGGGGACGTGTGAGAGGTGGTCCAATCCTCACCTGGGGTCCTGCTGCCCAGTGCTGCCCCTGCCGTAGAGTGGGATGACCTTATCTCGGCTAATGCCGGCTTTGCAAACCGGACACACCTGTCTGTTAGGTCGGGTCTCCAACCACTGCAAATGGGAAAGAAAAATGCATGAACGGCTTGATGCCCACCATACATAGTAGTCAGTCAGACTCAGCAGCAAAATAACATACCCTAGGTCAGCAGACAGATCTGGTATAGGGGAGGAGCCAGAAACCTCAAACTAGGAAACACCAGCTCAAACAGGGAACATCTCAAGGAACCCAACTTTATCTTTGATTCCTGTTCCTGCCATTCAATCAATATTTACTAGTGGTGAAATAAAAATTGCCTTTAAAAACCATCACCATTAAACAGGCTTCTTCAAGCTATGTTTCTCTCTTGGGCCTCCCAGCAATAACAGCAGGAAAGACCTGCAAGCCTGGACTGTATCAGAGGTCTGACAGACCTAGCCTCGTTTAGGCTACCAGTCCGGGTATAAAGACCTTTAAATCTTCAACTTCCCCAATGGATCAACTGTATTATCCACACAGCCAGAGTATGCTTTCAGTCATTTCCTCATTTTTAGAGAATTTCCTCAACAACCATGTATCTCAAACATCAGCATCCCACCTATAAGCTGATAATTTTCTGGTGATTTACTCTATGCTAAAGGATAGTTTCTGCTCATTATCTAAATTTCCTTACTCCTTTTAATTTATTTTATTGACTTTGCATTCAACTATTTCTTTCACTATTAAAAACTCTAGAATCCTGTTTTGGGTTTCCCAGATAATTTCACTGGTTATATTAAAAGTTTTTTTTTAAACTTTCTTAAAAACAAAATAAAATTGATAAAAACATGCTTCTTGTATCATCTTAACAGACACTAAATAATATTTAATATATATGCATTTTTCTTGACATTTATTTTACAACATAAATCACATCTTTAGACTCAATAATGTGAAATTTCTTATATAAATATGACTCTAGGACTTCAGGGCAAAGAGAAGGCCACATTTAATGATTTTATATCCTACTTCCTTTATCTTTCTGCCGGTGGTTCCAAAACTTACGTGTTATGTACTCTTCAAATATAGCTGATTTGTTCTACCAGGCTCTGCTTGGGTCAGAATGAGCAGCCCTGGTTAACAGGGATGCTTCTTTTGTCCTCTTCTTCCTGATCCCATCCAGATTCTGAGGCACTAGAGGTCTGGACCTTCTAGTGCCCTAAATCCCTAAGCACCTATGAGTGTGGGGCTCTACTGCAGACAACACGGAGACAGTGAATATGGCCAACTGTAAACACCAGACCCAGGTCTGTCTCACTGAGCAGGTGCCTAGGTCTTGGTGAATACTAACTGGTTTGCATAATAATCTAAAGCTGGGAAAACAGCCTTTCCCCCTACAAAAGCTTTCTGTTAGAGTGAAAAAAAGTCTTTCCCTTCCTAACGAAAGTTCTTTAAGGGTGGAGGGGATTGTTGATATGATAGGAGCAACTTTTCCTAGGGGAAGAATCTCGACAATAGAAGAGAGAACACATTATCAAATTCAACTCAATTTGTAAACACAGAACTGAGCCCAGAGAGGTGGATGGCCTGCAAAGGCCATGAAGGCCATAAAGGCCATTCGTTGGTGGCAGGGGCAGGGCCATCCTGGTTTCCAGACTTTCATCAAGCATGTCAAGAAAGTTGGGGGTAAGCAAGCAAATGAGCCCACAAGCAGGGGAGATTGCAGCTTCTGACAGCAGTCTCCTGAGAGCAGGTATGTCTTGTGCAACCACAGCTGATGAAAGACAAAGTAAAATGAAATGCATCTTACCTGATGTAAACAAGGCCAACTGCCAGAGTCCCCAGGGCAACCAGTCATCAAGGAGAAAGAGAAAGAGGGAAAGGAAGAAAAATGCTTTCATTAGTGGAAACACCGACAGGTGTGTGTGGAGGAATAAAACAATAAAAACTTAGGAGCTATCAAACAGACAGCTCTCCTCTTCTGGAATCACCTTATCAGGTGCTCCCCTCACTGATGTTCTGTGGGGATTACTAGTATCAGAAAGCAGAAACGTGAAAGGCAAGATTAGACTAAAACCACAGGAAGAATGCAACAATGGATAAAAGATCCCAGTCCCCACCCTGGTGTATAACTCCATGTGAAGACCCCCAGGTCCCAGAGCATCCAAGACCCGGCTTCCCTACAAATTAGCCTTTGGGGGGTTATGTCCTCTGAAGGAATCCAATAAAACTCTGTGCAGAAAAATGCATAGGGGCATGTTCAGGCGCGCACATGCACACACACCTGCATGCTATTTTAGGCTCAATTTCAGTGGATTCATAGACCCCTCAAACTCATAAGGAATGAGTGAACTCCCAGGTAGTCCAGATCCAGTATAATAAAATCTTCAAGCTGTTCTCAGCCTTGAGAGCCCTGCTGGCAGGAACTGGGTTAAAAGCTCAAGTCTACTCTGAAAACTTCTTTAAGTAATGGAAAGGATGGGGATGCTACTTTGCAGAAAGGGCTAACTTCAGCTCAGGGAGTTACAACAACATTAACAGATTGGAGAGGAAAGGAAAAATGAGTTAACTCTAACTCCAGATTTTTTATTCTTCTTTCTCTTGCTCTCTGATTCATTCACTCAACAAATATCTACTACATGCCAGGACAGTAGAAAATGTAGACATAGTTTCTCTCTCATATAACATGTATCTTCTCTAACTGAGTACCATTTGGACTCAAAGGATGGTTCCTTTTCTAATTCCTGAACCACAGAAGTTTAGTCTCACAAATTAGACCCACAATTTTTCTGGATGTACAGATCCTTGACATCTGCCTCCAACCTGAACCTCCTCTAAGCTCAATGAAAGCATCCCAAATCACGGCAGCTCTCCACTGGCAATTTCCCCCAAAGGCTGCGGGGGAGAAGCAGAGGTGACTGAATGACACTCCTGGGAACTACCTGGGATAGAAAAATGATAATGATTACTGCCATTTGTTGAGCAGCTACTGTGTGCCAGGAGGTGGCTGAGTAGCTTTGAGTTTGTTAATGTCATTGAACAGCCACATGAACCTATGAGAGCTGTAAGTATCTCCATTTGACAGATGATGAAACAGGACAAGCATGTACCCAGGGGCACACATCCTAAACTGGAACCTTTCATTTCATTTTGGGGTCTGTGATCCTTCCTCTGATACCCTGCCTCTCTTCATTCTTAATTTTGTTACACATTTCAAATGCTGGTTTTACAACACCGCAGAATATCTACAATTTCTAGGTGGGCCAATCACAACAGCCTCTGTGTAAAACTTAAGGACTGGAGCAAGGCCCTCCAAAACAAAAATCTCTGCTCCCTTCTATTAACTGACCAATCAATTTATCTTTTACATTGTTGCCAAATTAACCTCCCTTAAATACTACTTAAATGGTTCTTTTTTTATACCACTATCCTGCTAAAAGATCTTCAAAAGCTCCATGTCGTACTTAGTCAAATCTGGGTTTAATAATCTGGCCCCACTCTCCCTTAGCCACTCTTGTTTCCTAACACTCCCAGCTCCCCATGCAGAGGTCTGTGAGAGGTATGCAGTTGCCTTGGGGGTTTCATACATATCCAACAGGGCACATGCTTGCCTTGGTGGCACACCCTTTGCCTTACCTGGCATTCTCAACCTTCTACTTACCCAAATCCACCCTTCAAAGTCCAGCTCAAAATCTCAACAGAAAAAATAAAATCTCAAAAATTCACCCAGATTCTCAGACTCCCAGGAGGGGCACTGTAATCATCCTGGCTGGAATGGACACTGTGTGCTATGTGCTCTTCTAAGCCTTTTACATATGTCACGTTATTTATGCTCACAAATATTCTAAAATGAGGCACATGGGTGTAAGTACCTTGCCCAAGGTCCCCCAGTGAGGAGACGGCAGGGTCAAGATTCACAATAAAGCAGTTGGGTTCCAGAGTCCTTGCTCATAACCACTGGCAACACAGTTTCTCTACTCTGCACAGCAAGTGGCACATATTAAATGGTCAGGATGACTACTTAAAAGGGTTTGGAGCCCAGCGTGGGGACAGGATTTGTCCAATGACACTTTGTTCATTAACAGAGGAGCCTGGATGGGAACCCAGGTCTCCTGTCTGTTGGGCCTGATTGCGTCAGGACCCAAATGAGTGAAAAGCCTTCTGCTCCAAAGCTGCCCAGGGCCACAGAATTTCCAAACCTGGCAGTGTCCTTTAGGGTAGTGATAGGGTACTGACCAGAAGAGGTGGCCGCAGAGGCTGATGACAGCGTCCTTGGCTGTGTCCAGGCAGATGTTGCATTCAAAGGTGCTGTCCTGCCCTCCACTCTCACCAGTGCCATTGCTGCTGCCGCTTGGCCCCCCTGCACTGGAGTTCTCAGGAGATGCAGAAGCCGAGGGCCCCTTGCTTGCCATCCTTGACTCTTAGCAAAGCTCTGAATGAAGAGTGTCCTCAGGGAAATCCTGAAAGGCAAACAGCACCTGATTATCCATTTCCATACCCCACTTCTTCCAGTTTCCATGCCAATAACCTCACCTCCTCTGAGCTCCAGAAGCTCAGATTATGGCTGAACTCCTGTACAGATTTCGCATAGGATACAGAGGACAACTACCTGGAGGGCAACAACTCAGAAACTTCCCATGAACATGACCTAGAATGAGGCACGCAAATACCCAAACTGCACAAATACAGAAGTTGCCTCCAGATCACTCTCCAAAGGAACCAGGACCTTATCTTATTTGTCTTTCTATTCTCCCATAATAAACTATCACAGGTGATAAGTATTAAATTGAACCTTCAGGTTATCCTTTAGCTTTGGACAACCACTACACCGACAGATGAATTGAGCTGGAAGCTCATAATTGGTATAGGCCAGAATATTAAAAAGAAATAAAATAAAAAAATTAAAAAATCCTTTAATTGTGAAAGGTTAGAACCAGGGAGGACTAGAAAAGTTATCCGATCCAATGTCTTCTATACTTCAATGTTTTGCACTTCCCCTTCTGCCACATCAGAATAACATCTACATTATTTTATTTAAATCTTTTAACTTTTTAGCCTTGACACATTTAAAGAGAAGGCTTAAGTCACTGCTGTAAATGGAAAACCGTATTACTTACCATAAGTTAAATACAAATGTAATGAAAGAAAAGCTGTTTATCCCCATACCACCTGAAAACACCTGACATATTCACACCACACTGCAGGAAAACCTGATCTGGTCCAATCTCTTTAGAAAACGGAGGCCCAAGATCACTCAGCTAGCTGACTGGTGTGGTACTGTGACTGGGTCTCACGATGTCAAATATGTACTCAAAGAACTCTACCGTATTCAAAGAACTGTACCACATAGACCAAGCTGGCCACCAAAGGTTGGTAGAAAGACTGTTGATCACAGCTACCTCTAAATCAAAGAACCTGATCATGAGCTGAACAAGAAGGAGGAAGAGACCAACACCAGGAAGACCCCGAAATTCTGGATCTGTCAGGAGACTGATCTGGCCACCATCACCATTTCAGATATCCAATAGGAAATGCTAGTAGGTTATCACAGTAAGAGAACTAGAGCCTGGGTTCTGGCCTTAGCCAGCTTGCCTGCTGGTTTGGGGAACCTCTCTTTACTTTCCTCATACATAAAATGAGATGTTGGATTAAGTGGTCTTCAAGGTCCCGCCTTCCAGCTCTGAGACTGCTGCTCCAGGTCATCTCACCCACCCCTTTCAAAGCAGGCAGCCCCTCCCTCTACAGGTCTAGGACTCACCGCTGGAGCACAGGAAAACTACCCTAATTTCAGATTCCAGAGTAAGAGGAGATAAGGACCAAAAGGCCGTGGTCCTTCCAGACCAAGAAGCTTTCTTTCACACTCCGGGCTTACAAGCATCTCTCCTGACAGCAGCTCAGTGACAGAAGCAGGGAGAGAAGGCCAACTCACCACCACTTTTTCACTCAGTTACATCATTTTACGTGATGTCCCAGAAGGGCAGCTGGCTGCCGACAGCACTGCGCCTTGCTGGCCTTGGCTCCAAGACCTTCCCCCCCTGGTCTGGTACTTCTTGCTCTCTACACAAACGTATGGTCTCTTCTTTGGGATGGACCCTGCTTCTGAGGGTGCATTATGGCCTCTGCTCATTGTTCTAGCTTAAATACCCAAGTACCCAACCTATGTGTGCTTCTTTGTTTAAAAATATGTATCTTTTAAAATAAAGAATTATGTGCACAGATGTGAAAAAAAACATAAAAAGTTTGGTTCACAGACCAGTTTCTTTTCATCTTTGGCAATAGCTTTTTTTTAAATGAAATTTTATTGATATATTATATACTCACATACCATACGATCATCCAAAGTATATAATCAGTGGCTCACGGTATCATTACATAGTTTTGCATTCATCATCAAAATGGGTTTTTGAACACTTTTATTACGCAAAAAAAAGAATAAAAGTAAAAAAGAACACCTAAAACATCCGATTCCCCCCATTTCCCCCTATTGTTTATTTTTCACTGACCAATCTTAACATTAATAAAAGTGGGACAGCCTTCTGAGGCAATGTGTTAGGAAGTACACAGCCTACCTATGAAGTTTTCTGATTGAGCTTCTAAAACAAATTACCCACTTAAAGAAAATATAGGGGACAGAGGAATGTGTAAAACAACTCCATAAGGATGAAATCAGCCAAATTCAGAATGCGGTACTTTCTACAGGACAAATAAGACAGGTTCTCCCAAAACTAAATTTCATGGGCAGGGTTGGGACTAAGACTTGGGGGAACATATCAAACCCATACAGTGTTTGGTATGGAATCAGATGCAAATAAAACATCTGTAAGAAGACATTTTTGAGGTGCCTAATAAAAATTCAATTTACCCTGGGTATTAGTTGGTATAAAGGAATTATTAATTTTGTTGGGTATGATAATGGTATTGTTTGATGTTTAAAAAAATCTTTACCTCTTAGAAATACATACTTTATGAAGGAAATGATAACATGTCTGAGATTTGCTTAAAAATATTCTGGGGGTGGAAGTGGGAAATGAAAGTGGAGAGGAAAGATGAAACAAGGACAGGAAAGTGATGGCTGCTGAAGCTGGATAATGAGGAGAACAGTCTATTTTTGGGTGTATTTAAAAATTTCCATAATAGAAAAAAATTTTAAAGAAGGTCAGATTGCAGAAGAGTATGTATATAACCTTATTTTGGTAAAAGCAAATAAAGTATATAAATAGGTATATACATACATATGTAAAGAAACCATCCAGATAGCACACACTAAGCTATCAACAATTATTTCTGGGATTAAGAAAGCTGGAGAAGACTTTAATTTTGTATATGCTAATCCCGTTTTAATGTTTTATAACAAACAGCTATTACTTCCATAATAACATTAAAAAAATTTTTTTATTAATTAAAAAATTAACAAACCAAACATCAACATATATAATCAGTAATTCACAATATCATCACTTAGTTGCATATTCATCATTTCTTAGAACATTTGCATTAATTCAGAAAAAGAAATAAAAAGACAATAGAAAAAGAAATAAAACGAACACAGAAAAGAAAAAAAAAGATTATACCTACGATAGCCCTTACCCCTCACTTTCATTGATCACTAGCATTTCAAACTAAATTTATTTTAGCATTTGTTCCCCCCATTATCTATTTTTACTCCATACGTTCTACTCGTCTGTTGACAAGGTAGATAAAAGGAGCATCAGACACAAGGTTTTCACAATCATGCAGTCACATTGTGAAAGCTATATCATTATACCATCATCATCAAGAAACATGGCTACTGGAACACAGCTCTACATTTTCAGGCAGTTCCCTCCAGCCTCTCCATTACATCTTGAATAACACATAATAACATTTTTAAAAAGGAAATCACAGAACATATGTAGAATATTACATTTGCTATAACAGTAATAAATATAAATATTAGAAAAATGTGGAAGAACATGGCAAACTTGATAGTAATTATCTCTGAATTAGTAAGGGGTTGTAGGAGTGATTTTATATTTTTTTAAATCCTCCATGTTTTTAAAATACTGACATTTTTACATGTATTACTTTTTTCTTTTCTTTTTTTTTACATGGGCAGACACCAGGAATCGAACCCAAGTCTCCAGCATGTCAGGCAAGAACTCTGCCTGCTGAGTCACTGTGGCCCGCCCTACATGTATTTACTTTTGAAATCAGATGAAACAATAGTAGTATATTATTAAAAATCTTCTTAATGTTTCAGTTTCCTCCAATCCTGAAAAGCTCTGAGTTCAAGTCCTGGCTCTAACACTGACTAGCTATGTATCCCTGGGCAAATCCCTCAATGGCTTGACACTATTCTCACCTAAAAAGCAACATGCCATGCCTCCTACAGGACTGGTGAGGTGACCCTATGGGATCACACAGTGACCTGGAAGGCCCTGCTGTTGGGGAGGTGCTCACACACACCACCTTCCGCTGGTCCCTGTCCTCTCCTCTGCCAGCACTCACTTAGGTTCTGCATGGCCCACATTCCTACACAACAGGCATAAGGGAACCGCCAAGATCAAAGTAGGAGGCAGGGGTGGAAATGATCAGGTGACAATAACAGGTTAGCTCAGAGTTTTCAGGGGGAGCTTTCTAGCAGGCAGGGGTTAGGCCTGTGGATCCCAACTCTCAGTGGATCTCTAAATAATAAGACTATAAAGACTATTATTCTAATTCCTAGTAGACTGGCCACATGGCACCTGGAGCCTACCAGGGCCCTAAAGCCTCATTCTAGGAGACATTAATATTTGCTGAGTAAAAATCATGTGTGTGACAGATTTTGGTCAACTCCCTGGCCAGCAGCTCACAACCCCCCCTTTGTTACATAGCACAGGTCCCAGGGCAACACACCCATAATCTTGGAGGCTCCTCTCCTCACCTTCTCCCTGCTCCCATGCATAGTAACCTCACCACTCGAGGGCAGCATGGCAGAGGTGGGCAGCATCTCCAGGGGACTTTTCACTAAGTACCTGCAGAACCACAGAATGTAGCTATGTAGTCTCACAGGCCCAGCATGACTAGGACAGGGGCCCAGAAGACATAGGGTCCTAAATGGCCTGGTCATCTCAGGAACTAGACAGATCAAAAAGGAAGAAGACTCTAAGCATACCTAAGCATTGTCCTGCTAAAAATATGTCTGGTCCCTGTAGGACCTACAGATTTTGGCTTGACAACATAGCAACCTCACTGGGGCTGGTTCTATGCCTCTTTCATTATCCCAATAACCATTCTTTACCCCTGACCTGAATCCACTTTCTATTTTTCAAAGCACATTCACGTCTATCATTGCTTCTGACCCTCACCCATCTGTGAGGACATCAGGTCAGGGAGGACAGACAACTTCCCCTAGATCAGAATACCGTACGGTGACAAATTCAGACTTCCCAGCATGACATACAGGGCTCTTTCCACTCTCATATGTTATCCCTTTAAATGCACAAAGTTAAATTTCTTGTCTGTTTTCCCTCAAATTCATCATGTAACTCCTAAGCTCTCTGAAGTGAGTACAGGGCAAAATCATCACTCATCAATTTATTCTCTCAACCAACTGTTCCCCAGTACAAACTACAATGGAGGCCTGCTGCTGCCAACAGGGGTGGTGGAGTGGTGTTTACAAGAAAGAGCAAGACCAAATCCTGGTCCTGAAGTGTAGAACAGGAGCTAAGGAAGGCACAAGGAAAACTATAATTTCTTAACTATCAAACTCATCTGTTTCTTGCTTGTTTTTCCTAAACAAAGCAAATTCCCAGAAAACTGGTTCCTAACCCCCCTCAGTGATTTAAAATCTGGTTATAGAGCCCAAATATCTGTATTTTTAAACTAAGTGTTGCAACTCCACTCCAGATGATTCTCTGATGAGCAAAGTTTTAGAAACTCAGCTCTAGAACAGAGAACTAACAAAACCACAAAGCTATACCAGTACAGCAGTGCTCAAAGCGAGACAGTCACCTTGTGGCCTATGCTACAGAATGCACAGGCCCAACTATGTAGTCCAAATGGAACTACAGCAAAGTCAGGTAAACTTGGGAGGTGGGAGGTAAGTCTGCTGAGATCTCATACCAGCAAGCACCAGGTCCACCTGGGGACAGAGCTGAAAATGTAAGAAACAAGTTCACATCTTATTTTTAAAAGCATTCACAATTTGTGATGTCTAGGGTGACACATATGATCCTGGAATTAGGGCAGACTTACAATACTTAATGATCCCTTAGGAATGCAGATCCTGGCAGCTAAGCTGATTGACCCAGCATCTTATTACCTTCTCAGAGATGGTCTTTGGTCTACCTGCCCTTGACCATCTCAAAGGAACTGAGCAAGGAGAAAATCCAAGAGTTGTATATGCCAGCAGGAAACGCCAAGGAACTCGACCTCATGAGGAAATCTCTTTGTAGCACTCTCCGGTTTAACTCTCAGGATCTACAAGACTGAAGGCATATATAATCTACTTTTTCTTGTACCCTTACCTCTAAGAATTCTTCAGTTTCCCCAGAGGCTCATAGAAATGCTAATCCTAGTTAGGAAGATATAAATTTGGGTGATAAAAAGCCGGCGCAATCTGAAAGGGGACCCAACAGAGGTCTTGTTCCTGTGGGCACATGCTTATTCACGAAGAAGCTTTCTGCCAGACACCTTGACACTCCTACCTGCGCTGCTCGGTGGGCTGCTGCTGGACCACACGTAAGCACTGATGAGCCCTGCATTCCAAGAATGTCTACCTCACACTCACAGAATATTGGAATGAGAAGAAATCTCTGAGTAACTGGACTGGAACTTAGAATACAGAGAAATCAAGCTCTAAAATTTGGACTCTAACTGGTGTTTAGGTCTTCAAGGCTAGCTGGCAGAGGCCTAGTCCTCAAAGACAGGACCAAGGGGATGGATGGACATTCAGGTCCAGAAGAACAAGAAGCTGAGAGGACTAGCCTCCGTTCCTTAGGCCTGTGCTAGCCCTTTTCTCTAACCTCTAATCTCCCTGTCAACTCAAACCTCCTCCTACCTTCAACATTTATTAAGCTCCTATTATTTGACAGGCATTCAGGACATAGCCCAGCAAACAAGGCAACCCAGCATACCAGGTGCTGACAGGGATATGTAGAGTGCATGAAGGCAGGGGATGTTGGGGTGCAGGTAGATACAGAAGGCATTACAAGTGGACAACTCACAGCGCCAAACAGTGGGTGGAGTCCAGGGCACACCTGAGGGTGGTAGGGTAGCAAGGACTGGGACTGATGCACAAAAGAAGGCAGGGGCCAGACTGTGAAGGAACCACATGCCATTTACTAAAGGAAGCTTAGATTCCTAGTGCCCTTCAGCCCTGGCCTTCACACTCCCTACTGGAGCACCTAACCCATACCTGCCTCACCTTCCAACAGGCCTCATGATTGCAATGATTCCTTCTCTCCTCTCCAGTCCCACTCCCTGATTAAGTAAACTAAATACATCCACATGATAGATACACACCACTCAAAATATTTACATAGAGATTTTGCTTATATGAGGATTTAAATTACATAATTATCCCACCTGAGAAATCTCTGATACTCTCTCAAACATTAGGGACCCCCAAGTTAAAAGGCCAAGCCTGTGATCTTGAAGCTTGCTCTTATAAAATTTATTTCTGTCATGAAGCAGCTAAACCTACCTATAATTATGCCTAAGAGTTACTTCCAGAGAACTTCTTTTGTTGCTCAGATGTGGCGTCTCTCTCTTTAAGCCCAACTCTGAAAGTAAAATCATTGCTTTCCCCACTATGGGATTTGACATCCAATGTTGTAAGTCTCCCTGGCAACGTGGGACATGACTCCCAGGGATCAACCTGGCCCTGGCACCACGGAATCAGCAATGCCTTCCCCAAAAGGGGGAAAAGTAATGTAACAAAATAAGATATCAGTGGCTGAGCGAGTTCAAATAGAGTCAAGAGGCTGTTCTGGAGGTTACTCTCATACAAGCTTCAGCCAGATTTTGCTAATTGCCATGATATGCCAAGCCCCAACCAACAGTATTCCTGTAAACCCTAAAGAACACCCAGGGCTATCTGAGATTCTATAAAAGTTTTACTAAGTTTATTTTTCAGAAACTTACAACCTCCAGATGGTTCCTAGGCCAGTTAAGCCCTGAAACCCAGAGGTACCAGTCTCCCCTAGAGCATCAACCAGTTGCATCCCCCTATCCCACAGTGCTGACACCCCTTTTCAACATGAAGAAGTTAGAATAGCCATTGCCCAAATATCCCTAAAGATTGGGAGAAGAATTGAGGGAGAAGAAGGAGTTATAACAGAGAACATAGGATTTAACAAATGAGTATGACTGCTGAATCATTATGTTGATATTTCTTTTTAGTCTCTAGTGTCTTGGCACAGCTAGAAGGAAATACCCAAAATGGTGGAACTGTAACCCATATGATACATTGAAATTTGTGCTATAACTACTTGTTAAAATGTGCTTTAATAAACAATAGGGGGAACAAATGTTAAAATAAATTTAGAATGAAATGAAAGAGAGGGGTATGGGGTATGGTATGTATGAATTTTTTTCTGTTGTCTTTTTATTTCTTTTTCTGAATTGATGCAAACGTTCTAAGAAATGATCATGAGGATGAATATGCAACTATGTGGTGATATTGTGAATCACTGATTATATAAGTAGAACAGAATGATCATAACTTAAGAATGCGTTTGTTGTTATATTTTTTTAAAATTTAAAAATTAATAAATAAATAAAAATTAAAAAAATAAATTACATAATTAAATGTTAAGTGAAAAACAAACTGTATATTATCAGAAAAACCTAAAAGAGGTCAAAAATATAAACTATAGTTTATATAAACTATATATACACACATAAAGTGGAATTATGTGAAAATTTAAGTTTTTTTTAAGTACTAACTTGAACTTCTCAGTTTTTCAATAGTGAGTTCTGAGTTATAGCTTTAATAATCAGAAGAAAATAAGGGAAAAGGTTAAAGGTACCATCCCTTCAGCTCTCAGTAGAAGACAAAAAGGAAAGTAACCTAAAGAAATTCACAGTAAAGCGTAAATGATCCTTAGCAGAATAATTCTCCCAGAGATTTGAGCATTTTTTAAATTTACTGATTTATTTCTTAATAAATAATATATTACATGGCTCAAAATTCAAAAGATAGAAAAGAATATAAATCAAAGTAACTTGGCACCAGCCACTCCATTCCTTGTAGGCCAACGGTACTAGACTCTCCTTGGGATAAATCTAAGTAGAACTGCTGGATCACTGGTATATTTTATAATTTGGATAGACAGTGTCCAATTGCCCCCCAGGAATGATGTGCCAAATTATGCAAATTGCCCGTAAGCAATACATAAGAGTGCTTGTTTCCCCACATGCTTGCCAATGACATGTTTTGCAAAAGAGAATATATGTTAAGCCAAATGAGAAAAATAGTATAATTTCTGGCAGTTTGGAAAGATGTTTTAAGTCCACTAACTTATTCACTAACTAGTTACTGAGATCCATTATGTTTCACTCACTGTGCTAGAGATACAGCAATTTCCAAATACAGCAAATATTTAAGAGGAGTTTCCAGGGTCAGGTGTTCTTGCTGTTTCACACTTTCTTCTCTTCCACTATTTCTGAATCCAAAGGCTTTATTTTTGTTTGGTTTTAAGGCTTCATAAGAAATGGTGAAATGGGATTGAGACCACCAATGTCAGAAGCTAATTTTAAGGGCTATTCAAGAGGTTGCTTTTGCTGTGAACATTTTATGGGCTTTTTTTTTGCATGGGCAGGGACCAGGAATCGAACCTGAGTCTTTGGCATGACTCTGCCTGCTGAGCCACTGTGACCCACCCTATAGGCTTTTGTCTTTAAAAGCCAGCATGGTACAGAGGAACCTGACGGCTTGGGTTCAAGTCTTAGTTCTTACACTAATCCATGATTCCTAACCAACTATTTACTCTCTGAGCCTTTGTTTTACACATCTGTGAAAATGGGATAACTATCTTCCTCACAGGATAGTTGTAGGGATCAAAGCTAAAACAGGAATGGGCACTAAGAGCTCAAGAAATGTTAATTCCCCTCCCTTGTCAAGTCTCTCTGAGTATACTGAAGGTCTACTGCTTTTTCATATTCTCCACAGAGCTATGCAATCTTAAGACGCAAGTGGTTAATTTGCTGAATGAATACGCATTGCTCCTTGAAGGCAGAGATGAGATATCAGAACTATGTATACATGTGCTATGAGGAAATCCAGAATGGGACATAATTCGCTTTATCTAGACAAATCAGATTTTCCCCCAGTGTTAAAACCAGGGGGCATTTGTTATATTTATTTTCACTATGAATAACATCAGCTAACACTCTGCTCATGCATTCTCTTTAGTCTTCACCCTATGAGGTAGACACTCATAGGCTAATGATAGTCATTAGCCTCCACTAGGATGGGGAAGTTAAGGCTCAGAGTAGTTAGGTGACTTGACCATGGTCATAGGGCCAGTAAGAGGCAAAGCTTCCCAACTCCCAAGCCAATGTGCTTAACATTTAGAGGTCTGAACGTGTTTCTGTCTCCCCGAGGCCAGACCCAGCTTCCAAGTGCCTTACTCAGCACAGGGCCGGGCACCTCAGAAGCACCTCATAAATGTACATGGGTTGATAGATCTGATGCCCTGGAGTATTTACAACTGCAAAACTTGGTATGTGTTAATCTCGCCAATTAAAGATGTGGAAATCAGTACCCTAAAAGAACAAGACATTCTTCAATGACTACATATTTTAGAACTGGAAATGTCTGGAGTAAGTAATTTTTGTTTTAAGTAAGTATTGCCCAAAACTCCTTTTTTTTTTTTAATGTTTGATTGAGAACACTCTTAATTTTATTTTCTTTAATTTTATAAAATACATTTTGTAAGATAAGTTTCTAAAAGTTTATCCTTTATGTGTGTTAAAATTCAAATTCTATATGAAAAATGAAGGAAACACTTTCAGTCGATTAACTTTCTTTGTGTGTGTATATGTGTGTATGTATGCATGTGAGGTTTCCAGGGAAGGATTGGTTACTTGTTATGTTATTAAATCAAATACAACACAAAGTGTGGATTATGTCACTTTCCTTGATCTTGATTGGTTTCTTACAAAACCTTTTCCTTCTCCTCCCTCTATGCTGGCTGACACTTATCTTGTATATTGGACGGGGAAAAAAATATCAAGTATCTTTTTGTGAAGATCTTACATTTTCTTAAACAGTACTAAAACTACTTGAGGGGGGACAAACAACTCTTTACAAAAAAAAGTACTACCGTCATACCATTGAAATCTTTCCTTAAAGACCAACCAGACTGTTTTTTAACCCAAAGTTAACAGAAACTAGAAGAGAAGACTGAAATACGGGAACTATTCAGGTTACAAACTCTTTCCACCTGCCCTTTTCCTTGGATGCTTACTAACTGTGAAGAGCTGACGGCTGGTGCATTCTCTCATGTGAGCTATACCATAAGAAAATAACCTTTATGTTAAACCTAACTCTTTAACACACCAGTAGAACACTGCTAAATAATATCATTCCCACCAGCTAGAAAGAACGATCAAATAGGTTACTCAAACTGTGGTTTAAATTCACCAAATCTGTTTCAGCAAAGGGCAGAATAATTTGTAGAAAATCCCAATGGATGCATGGAACTAGCCAATTTTAAATATCATTTGTGATGCATAATGCCCAATTTTCATTTGTTAAACTAGACAATTTTAAATATCATCTGTGATGCATAATGCCCAATTTTCATTTGTTAAAGAATCATAATCAAATAATCATTCTCCAGACCTTTCTGGTACAACTGCAAACAGGTGATAAATTGGGAAATGTGAACTATGCACCATTCTGAAACAAATCAAGGTCTTCAAATCACCTACTATAACTGAATTGACAATACTCCATGATAAGAGCACCAATGTGAGGATACAACAGAGACCAGAGTACATAACTAATAGGAAAAAATAAAAACGATATGCTATCCAGAGAGTTATCTATCCTGTGTCTACCAGAGGGCCCTCTTAGGTTACGCCATTAGCCAATGGCAACTGCTGCTCCCTATGCCACTCTTTTCAATGTAAGCTAGTTTCCCTCCATTCTCAGATCCTTAGAAACCAGAGGGTTGTCACAGTAGATATTATAAAGGAAAAAGGAATGAGAAGATGCTGATAACACCCTGTTTTTCTTCCCTAACAAAGTGTAAGGCCAGGTGCCCCCTTTGTCTACACAGACACTATGCTTCTTTACGCTATAAGTAGGGTTGGCTGAGTTAGGGTTTAAATAGTCCATCACCATCGGGGTCAGTGCTCTCTGTGTGTGAAAGATCCTTGCTTTGACCCCTTCTCCCAGATGCAAATAGGCAGATTTGGGCAAATGCTCTTATAGTTTCGCTGGTATTTTCTTCTTCTATCTTAGGCGGTAATAGGGAAACAGGAGTGAGTTCTCTGGTTTTTACACCGAGGAGAATATATTTGGTTTTCACAGATCGCAGGGGGCCAAGTAAATTCCTTGTCTCTACCTGAGCATCTTTGTTTCCACTTTGTTTTCCATCAAGTGTAAGTGCACTGTGAGAAGAAAGCACTTCCTTGTCCTCAGGAGATGCTTGAGAATTGAATTAAAGCCTCCATTTCTTTGTGACTTGCAGTTGGGGAGTCACTTTTTAGGTATTTCCCATTTCTAACAGGACCAGCGGTGAAACAAAATGACTAAAAGAAGTACATAAGAGGGGAGAGTCCATTAATCACTGCAAGACTCTCAATTCTTTTCACACTCGTCAAGAAGAGGGCCAATCAGTGGCAAAGGCAAAGAGTTAAGATAGGAGATGCAGCATTGAAGGCTGTGGGGTTAGAGCCTCGCTATCAGAGAAAGGGGAGTTTCTACAGCACATCAGAATTTGGTGCCTCGGCCCATGAGTTTAAGAACGGTAAAGTTGTAAGTGGCAGCAATCATGAAGGTGAGCAGGGAAACCAGTGTGGCTGCGGCTCCCACAAATGCAGCTACGAACAGGTGGAAGGTCATTTGAAACTCAGCTGTTTTGCAGATGGACAGAAGGTTGGAGCCACACACTTTGCCAGGGAAAGTATTCCAGGGGAGAACACCATACATTCTGGCATCAGCACAGACTGCCTATGCTGGCAGAAGTCTTGCTGGGGAAGGCAATAGACTGGCAGGTGGTCCAGGTGTTAAAGTAAATGTAAACAGGTACAGCAGAGCAGGCAAACACCAGGAGCCACACAATGGTCAGGGCATAGGTAATGCCCACAAACGTTGCGCTCAGGTGCTTGCCGCAGATGGTGGTCTTGTAGTCGCCAAAGATCTGCCTGACTGCACGGGTGGTGTAGAAGCCCTCAGCCAGCAGGAGGGCCCCATAAAGGAAGAAGAAAGAGGCAGTTCCATAGATGACATACTGGAAGGCATGGATCACATTGATGAGATATTCATAGTCCTGACAGTTTTTGGAGAAGTAGGTCTCAATAAGCTTTTCTGTGCCAGTGAAGGCTTCATGTCCACAGCCACAGAACAGTGCCACCCCAAAGAAATACAATCCAGTGGCCACCAGAAAAGCAAAGGGGGCCCCTACCAGACATCTTGCACAGCACTCTAACAAGCCTGCCATGCTGGAGGCCGGGGTTCATTTCCCAGTGCCTGCCCATGTTAAAAAAAAAAGCCAATCTATCTCTGGTTTGTTGCATTCTGGCAGCTTTAGCAGACTAAAACACCATGATAAAAAAACTCCAACGGCCTTTTTTTTCTTTTTGCTCAGATCTTTGCACAAGAGGTTCGGGGGCGTGGCCCCAAACTAGACCAACTGCTTCCCCACCTGCAGGAACCTTAGCTCATTTCCCTTGCCCAAAACTCTTAAATAAAACAAACAGAAAAGGATCAGCAACCAGGACAAGGTTCAGGTTTTCCCAAATTGGTGCCCACCTCTACTAGACATACTGTTCACACAGAGAATCATCCACTGAAGTGTCCATTGCCTGCTCCAGTTAGAGAGACAGCATGGTGCTTGACAATGAGGAGATGCTCAATGAACGTATGTGATTAAGACAAAGATTTGCCTATTTCAGATAAAACTGGGGAAAATACTGCGTATTAAAGAAAAGATCTTCAGACCAGACAGATCTGAGTGAAGGGTTTTGGATGTCTAATACACAGTGAAAGGAGCAATCTGGAGCCAGAGGATCTGGTGTGAGCCTCAGCTCTGCCACTCACCAAGCTAGGATCCTTACTTGCAAATGGGGATCAGTGTTCCTGCCTTTTCTTTCTTATCAGAAAAGTTTACGAAACAGTTCTGCTTTTGTTTGCATACAGTCAGTAAAACCTCATTACTTCAAAATCTCATTAAAAAGATGTGAAGAAATTGGCACACTCATACACTGCCAGTGAGAATGCAAAATAGAGGTGGGGAAAACAGTTTGGCAACTCCTCAAAAAGTTAAATGTGGAGTTTCCATTAAATCTGGCACTTCCACTTCCAAGAGAATTGAAAGTATATGATCACATAAAAAAAAAACATGCACGTGAATATTCATGGAAGCGTTATTCATGCTAGCCAAGACGGAAGCAATCCAAATGTCCATTAGCTGATGAATGAATAAACAAAATGTGGTATATACATACAATGGAATATTATCCAGCCACAAGAAAGAACGAAGTACTGATACATGCTACAGCATAGATGAGACTTGAAAATATTATGCTTAACTCAACAAACAACCCAATTTTTAAAAAAGGGCAAAAGACTTGAATAGACATTTCTCCAAAGAAGATATACAAATGGCTAAAACGCATATGAAAAGGTGCTTAACGTCATTAGCAATCAGGGAAATGCAAATCAAAATGATTTAACATTTAACAATGAGATGACACTTCACACCCACTAGAACAGCTATTATGAAAAAAGGAATTAACAAGTGTTGGAAAACATGTTAGAAGAATGGAACATTCAAGCATTGTTGGCAACAATGTAAAATGGTGCAACTGTTGTGGAAGACAGTTTGGTGGCTGAAACTAATTTGAAACTTTCAAAAAGAAAGAACACCTAAAGAGACATTTGAAAATGTCAGTTAAATGCAATGCATAAAATGACTTAATTAAATCTAATATGTTATCCTGGACAAGATTCAACAAGGCTCAAGAGGACATGGAGGCTTTGGGGAAAAATGGAATCTAGACTTTAAATTTTATATCAGTGTTAAAGTTCTTGAACTTGATACCTTAAGGTGGTTACATAAGTGAATAGCCTTATTCTTAGAAAATGTACATGAAGTACTCTGTGTTCAAGAAACATACTTTTTTATAATGCGATATATTCACATATCATATAATCAAAGTATACAATCAGTGGTTCATAGTATTATATAGTGTGCATTCAGCATCAATAGATTTTTGAACATTTTCATTACTCCATAAACAATAAAAATAAAAGTAAAAAAAGAACACCCAAAACATCCCATACTCACTATCCCCCATTATTTATTTATTTTTTGTCTTTTTTTTTTTCCCCTTACTCATCTGCCCATACACTGGATAAAGAGAGTGTCAGTCACAAGGTTTTCACATGGTCACACTGTAAAAGCTACATCGTTGTACAGTCATCTTCAAGAATCAAGTCTACTGGATTACAGTTCAGTGGTTTCAAGCATTTACCTCTATAGCTACTCCAACACAAAAAAGAACTGAAAAGGGATATTTATATAATGCATAAGAATAACGTCCAAAATGGCCTCTCAACTGTATTTGGAATCTCTCAGCCACTGAAACTTTATTTTGTTTCATTTCTATCCCCCCTTTTAGTCAAGAAGTTTTTCTCAGTCCCATTCATACCTCTAATTGAAGTCTGATCTCTTTTCAGCTTTTTTAACAGTGAGGAACATGTTTTTACAACCTACTCTCAGATGTTCAGAAAACATATAATCAAAATATATATGTGGGTGGGTGAGTGGATGGATGGATGCAGTAATATTTGCAAATGTTGCAAAATGTTTAAAATTGGTAGATATGGGTACCTGGGGTTGGGGTACATTGGGTATTTTGGGAATATAAGTACATATATTGGATATTTGGGGTATATAAGTATATATTGGGTATTAGAAGTATATATTGGATATTTTTGGTATATACTATTTTGGGGGGTGATATGGTAGTTCTATATTTAACTCATTAAGGAACTACAAATTGTTTTTCCACAGCAGCTACACCATTTTTCATTCCCACCAATAATGTATTAGGGTTCCTACTTCTTTGCATCTTTGACAGCACCTGCTATTTTCTGTTTTTAATAGCTATTCAGGGTTTCTTTGGGGGTGATGGAAATGTTCTGGATTCACACAGTAATGATGGTTGTGCAACCTTGTGAATATTCTAAAAACCACTGAACTGTACACTTTAAAATGTTGAATCTTTAAAATTGAGATACTCATTACAAAATTACTGGCCAGTCTTCTTCAAAAGTGTTACACTCATCAAAGACAAAAAAAAAAAAAAGGTGACTCAGGAACTGCTTCAAGTTGGAAAAGACCAGGCAAATGTGACAACTAAATGCAATGTAGGATCCTGAATTGGGTCCTGGACAAGAAAAAGGGCATTAGCGAAACAAAAGGCAAAATTTGAATAAGGTCTATAGATTAGTTGGTAGCACTGCACCAGTGTTAATTTACTTGTTTAGATAATTTTAGTATGATTACATAAGATGCTAACATTAGGGGAAGATAGCTGGAGGGTATTCAGGAACTTTGAGTATTATTTTTGCGACATTTTTAAGTCAAAAATTATCTCAAAACAAAAAGTTAAAAATTATAATAATGCATGTCAGATGTCAGCAATTTTTTTTTCTGTAAAGGGTCATATAATAATAAATACTTTAGGCTTTGTGTGCCATATGCTCTCTCAGGCATATACTCAACTCTGCAGCTGTAGCATTAAAGCAGGCAAAGACAACATGTAAATGAATGGGTGTGACTGAGTTCCAATAAAACTTTATTATGGATACTAAAATCTGAGTTTTCCATAATTTTTCACAATCATGAAATTGTCTTCTTTTGATTTATTATCAACCATTTAAAAATGTAAAAACCATTCTTACCTCATGGGCCATACATAAACAGACAGTATGGCCAGATTTGGTCCTTAAGGCAATAGTTTGCAGACCCCTGCGCTTTAGGTCAGAATATACCAATATGTGCCTCATAAAAAAAAAAAAAAAAAAAAAAGTTTCACATCAAATAAGCCTGACAAAGCTATATTAAACAAAATTATTATAGGACTTCCCAGCGCTTTTAAAGTGGTACTATACACTGAGAAGCTCCAAAAGGGATAATGGTAAAAAAATTTTCCCAATCTTATTTTTACCACAGAACCATTTTTTTCAGAGGCATCTCTTCAGACCACTGGTCTGAAGAACACACTTAAGAAAAGCCAATTTAGGTACTTCTTCAAAGGAAAACTTTCAAACTGAGAAGTTTCAAAAATACTTATCTCCCCACCACCAAATTAAAATCACTGTACCCAGCACCTAGATAATATCTGAACAAATATTTCACAATTTTTTTAAGTCCTAGGAAACATAAACAAGCAAGTAGATAAACACAGGCAGGAAGTCTTGGCTCAATCCCAACCTTTTTTTTGGCAGGTCAGCAGAATAGGGTCATAACATGGAATCTCTGCCCATAGAGCAACTTAAACATTCTACCAGGCTTTTAAGTGATCTACTTGGAAGGAGTTTTGATGTTTGATTAGAAAACTAATGAAATGCTAGAAACATTATACGTAGATTATATGTAAGTGAGAATGAACCAGCAAGTCAAGTCCAGAAAACTGACTTTATATACTGGATGAAAAGTTAGCAACAAAATGCAAAAATTCTCTCATTTGGCACAATACACCACACATTGCAAAAGAGAGGATTAAAAAGGGATTTATGTCCCAGGAAGGAGAAGCTGGCCTGAACAACCTCAAGAGGCCCTTCCGAGCAAGAGTCCTCAATTCTGTGATCCAAAGAGCTCACTGGCTTTTCCTGATCAAATGCAAAGACTTAAGGGGCATTTCTAAGGTGTCCTTAGAAAATAAGCTACTAAACAATGGGGAAAGTGCCCTGCTTTCATTCAGTAAACATTTAAGGAGCCAGGATCAGATGTTGGGCCATTCCAAAGTCCCTGAAAAGAAGAATGGTTCACAGAACAAGGAGGAAAAAATTACTTAAGGTCGTAAGACTCTGCTCCCAGGAGATCTGCATGGAGAGTGGGGGTGGAGTTCAAGAAAAGGAGGCAGAAAAAAGAAACAACACATTTACTCTGTGGGCAGAGTCAGTATCAGAAAGAGTCAAAGTAACTAGTTAGAATCAGAGACTTTCAAGTTAGAAATCACTTCAGTCTAATACTGATAACTTCCATCAAGAGAGAGTTTGCTTCCTTTTGAGGTAATCCATTCCACTGATGGTCACCTCTGACAGTTCCTCCATTAAATCCTTCTAGTAAGTCAAAATCTCGTCTTCCAGTAGAATTCACCTATTAGTCCTAGTTTTTCTCTTTCATCCTCAAAGATGACGTAGGACCCCTCTTTGCCATAGTAATTCTTCAGTATTTGAACACAGTACCCTTCCAGTACTGTCTTTTCTCGACTAAACATCCCAATTCTTTCAAGATTCTGCACAGATTCCAGCTGCCTCAAAGCGAAAAATGGATATCAAGTCTTCACAGCAAGAAGTACTTAAGATCGATGGGTTTCAAAAAATCAGTACTTGCAGGACGCCCCAGAGTACGTTCAAACTGCAGAATGCCAAGTTTCTATCGAGATTCTAAATCAGAAGCCTGAAATGCGGCCCAGAAATCTATATCTTAAAGCATGTATCCTGGCAGATTTCGAAGCATTTGGTGTACAACCATATTAAGAGAAACACTGTCCCACTTTGCAAGCGAGGAACTGAGATCCAGCACAAGGAAGGGATCTGGTCAAAACTGCACAACCAGCTGTGGGCGGCGAGGTCTAGAACTTACGTCTTTGACTCCCAAACAACTCTGTTCAACACGCTTCCCGGCCTCGCATTTTCCACTCGGGACAAACTCGTTAAAAGTCCCTTCACTTGAGGAAAGCAGCCCCGCGCGGAGGCCAAAAAGAAACTTAGAGTAAGGAAAGTCTCTGCCTGGATGGGACAGCCCGCGGGAGCCCCGCTCCTTCTCGGGCCTCAGTTTCCTCAATCTGTAATCATAAGAAGACCACAACGTCAACACGACCTACCTTCTGAGGTGGAGGGCCCGGGGCAAGGCTGGGCTTGCGGTCGCTGGGACCCGCGGCCCTCCGGAAGTCGCAACATGGTCCCTCGATCCCCAACCTCGACGGTCCCTAGCCACTGCCCCGGCTCCCACATACCTGCTTCCTCCGCGCAGATAACGCCACCAAGGACACCCCAGCCGGTGGCCTATTTGCCGACCCGCC